>JASGAU010365580.1:18793-43543 GCA_030220045.1 Australoheros facetus
AAAAAAAAAAAAAAAAAAAAGTACAAATATTCTTACACAAGTGTGACGGGTTCACCAACATATTCCACTCCGATTTTTATGGAAGGAGAATCAGCCTGGATCACTTCTATTGGCAAATGAAGAACTTGCGTCAAGGCTCGGAGCTGTGAAGTTTGAAGAGAAAAAAAAAATGAATTGAAAAGTACAACAAAATACTTAACTGTGCACATTGTGTGACAGTTAAGGAGTGACTCACTTCCAGTTGCCCACCCCAAGCTGCCGTGTACTCCACATCACTGCAGTATTTCTCAAACTCATCTGGAAGCAAAGACAAACACGTCTCTTGAATAATTATAAACATTCCAGTGAAAGTTTGACTTTTGTAAGCCAGAGCAAAGATAGTCTCACCTGTTGTGTACATGTCACCGGTGCTTGAGTTAGTGAGGAAAGGCAGGAAGTCATCGGCATGGCTTCTCATGTGCTCAGCAGTGCGGGACCGCAGTTCCTTCACACTCGTGATTAACTCGGGCTAAAACAGAACAGAACGCACTAAAGTGTGTGCTCTCATTATATCATTTTCTTTAAGACAAGCTATAGAGACTCCAAACAGAAGGTGTAAAAGACACATTTTCTTATGACATTTACGAAATGTCTTAAGTGTTTAAACTACAGCTATTACGCCTGTATAATACCTTTGATCGCTGTACCAACTGATCTTCAATGGCGCGGTACATGCAGTGGCCATCAGAGGAGATCTCCTTGATCTGAAGCTTTTGCTGGGCGAGTTTCTGGGCCAGCTTTAATCCCTCCTGGTGCCTCACACCTTGCAGGTTCTGTACCTCAGCCTCCGCTATCCTGATCTCCCTCTCCTTCTCCTGCGCAGCCTTCTTGTCCTGTATGGGATCATTTAAAAGTCAAAAGCAGGCAAACACAGGTGAGATAATCGTAGTCTGCTCTAAAGTAGAGACTTCATGAATGAGAACTGTTTTAAATAATGATGCTAGATTATGAGCTTTGAAAAAAAAAATAATGCAGTCTCCAACTATGTAAATGTAAAAAAGTTTCACAGCACACAGCCTTCAAAGCTGTATCTCACCCGTCTCTTCTGGGCTTTGGTTACTCGTGGCTGTTTCACCTCCTCTTGCTCTTCATCTTCCACCTTTACCTTCTCCACCCCATTTATGACCTCTTCAACCTCCTAAAATTGAGTAAAGAGAGCAATAGTTATGCTGCAAACTGAAGTTAATATAGAGACTAGAGGGCATATTCATTTACATACTGAACACATAGTGAACACACGCAAACAGTGTACCTTTTTAACAACTGTGTTCTTAATACTTTGTGCTGCAGTACTAAACTACTGCATGCAAAGACATCTTAAAACAACAACACAGCATTGCAAAGCATGTCTGAATTATTGAAACTACATCTCTCTTAAATGTTTATGTCATCAGAAAGATCTTAATCCTGTAATCTAATCTAAAATCTAATTGAACACTTGACATTCCCTATCCGGCTACGCACAATATGCCATAATGACAGAGTGGCATATTTTAGAAGAGTTTGTACATTAATTACAAATCAAACTGTACCTGAGTTGTCCAACCATCTGAACATAATCAGTTACCTTTGTGTCAGTTGTTGCTTTGAGCTCCCTGAATTCCTCCTCGTGCTTCTGACTGAGGTCAGCCTCAAGTTTGGCGATCTCCTCTGTCAACTGTTTCCTCCTTTTCTTGTCATTTTTGGGGACTGCATTTTTCATGCTCTGGATTTTAGCTGAAAATAACAAAGCAGACTGTGAAACAAAACAACACAGCCCTTAGAAACAGTCGAGAATACAGACTGTGCTGGATATTGATTAGATAAGTTAAAACATAATACATGCACAAAACGGACAATATAATGAAGATTACACAATCAGAGACAGCATTAATGGACTAAAAGAGATGTCAGTGATCGGCTACAGTGATTAGACGCTTTAAAGTTTCACCCAACAGTGATCTGCGCATTACTCTAAAAATCACTGAGCAACTGGTGGACAACTAACTGCATGAGAAGACCTCACAATGGGAACCACAGAAACGTCTGCGGTATTGTTTGTCTGCTTTTTGATCAATTAAAAGCGGCTCAAAGTGAGACTAAAAACTCCCAACGCATAAACAACACACAGGCCTGGAAACTAGCAGCCAGCGAGGGCTGAAAGGTCAGCACACCCAACAAATGAGCACAGTCATGGGGAGCTACCCTGCAGATCCTTCTTCTCCTTGCGGTGCCGCTTTATCAGGAGCTCCTCTTGCGTCTCCACCTCCTCCATAACTGGATGCAGCTGTTTACGTTGTCCACCGAGAGTGTTTACGAGCTACATGAACCTGACTGCCGTCTGTGTTATGAATAAGCTGTTGTAATGTGGTTCATTGCTGGCATGAGATATTCATGCGATGCAAAATAAATAAAACGTGCTGATACGGCCTCATCCGGAAGCGACAGGGTGGAGTAAGGTGGAGCTTTATCTTCTTCGCCAAGAAAAACTCCCAGATTATTGCTATACCGCCACCTTTCGTTATGATGGTGTACTGCAGTTTCAGGCATTCAGCTCACCATTTTAACGAGACATTTCCTCAACACGTTTTGCTCATTTAATCTCATCTTTATCTGAGAGTTGACACAAAATGTGTTTCCTCTTTCTTCGTATCTTGTTTTTAGATCACTCTTTATCACTGGTTTGCAACCTGGGGAATAATGAACGCCCCGAAAGAGTTTTCTTCTTTTTGAAAATTGGATACCTCTTTGGTAAAACTGTCTAAAAGCAAAGCACAACGTATTGTAAAGACAGTTGACTCCCATTCATGCACACATCCGAGTCTATATTATTTTCAGTTTAGACTGTGTGATGAAGATAGGTGAAGAAGAGAGTGCAGGCAGGGTGGAGTGGCTGGAGACGGGATTTTTAGGGATTTTCATTAGGAGTGACCAGGATGGATTAGAAATGAGTACATCAGAGGGACAGTCCAGGTTGAGCAGTTTGAAGGCAAAGTTAGAAAGGCAGGGCTGAGACAGTTTGGAGATATGCAGAGGAGGGATAGGATGTTGAATATGGAACTGACCGGCAGGAGGAAAAGAGGAAGACTTCAGAGAAGATTCATGGATATAGTGAAGGAGGACATGCAGAGGGTTGGTGTGACAGAGGAAGATGCTGATGCAGATGATCTGCTGAAGGGAGCAGTGGAAAGAAAAAGAAGAGGCAAATCAAGCCAAGAAGATCCAGTGGTTTAAATATAGATTGCATCATCATTTTCAAAGGGCATAACAATATTTGTCTAGATATATTGATTTATTTTTTTATGGACAAATCAAATAAAACATGCCAAGACATATTTGCATTAAAATGTCTGTGATTATTAAAATCCCTTTCTTCTCTCGACAAGATCATGTTTAACCTAAAATTTCCATGTATATTAAAGGTTTTTATATAGTTCGTCCATCATTCTGAATAACCGTGTGTGATTTACTTTTGTTAAATCCAATATACAATATGATCAACTATACATTTTAATTATAATGTTTTATTTTATTTCTATATAATTAAATACAGATATAGAGAGCCGAAGAGCTGATCCTGGAGGGCCGATCACGGACTGTACATGAAGTTACGCACTTCATTTTCACCGTGTGCCCGGCGCAGGCGTGTCGTGTGACGTGGCACGGGCAGCGGAAGCGCTTGTTTGTGTTTTGGTTCTAAGGGGAAGTTGCGAGAAGAAAGAAAGGAGGAGACGTGACAGGATTGTTGAAATTATTTTCTTGGTTCCCCCCAAGTAACACCAGCTCATCACAGTGGTCCCAAGTTCCGTGTGTGCGAACTGCATCGGTGCTATTTGAAGTCGTACGTCGCCTGGCTCTCAGGTAAGGGACTAGTTGTGGTTAGCAGCTGGCTCGGTGACATGACGCTGCCGTTTGTTCACTTGTCATCGGTGACTTCGTTAGCTAACTGTGTCGCTAGCTGACTGCAGCTAATGTCGATGGTGTTTAGCGGCGCAGAAATGCGGGCCTTTGTCCCGTCCTGTCGAGTCCAACTGTTCTCTTGTGTACCAGGAGCAAAGCGGCTAGTAATGTCTGATATAGCAGATAGCATGGCAAGCTTACAGTGACTTTGCTAATGGGTGGGTTTAATACTATCAGCCACAGCAAGCTAACGATAGTGTTTGATAATTGAGGTGTTTAGCTACTCCCCTTTAAACAACAGTAGCTAAACAGCACCAGCAAGCACCGATTGAATTTGAAAGAAATAAAAATGACGTTGGTGTCGTGTTTTATGTCCTTACAGCTGACGGGAGGCTAATTACACTGGTTAGCGAGAAAGCTAATGTTGGCTAACAGCATGAGAGCTAACGAGCTAGATCAAAAAAAAAAAAAACACTTTGGGGAAAATGGCGGCCCCCTCTACCACCAAAACAGAAAGACAGCCACTGCTTAAACCGAGCCAGTGTGTTTATAGTCAACTAACGATGGTTAAAGCCAAATATGCGCGTCGCAGTCATGCAGTGCGCAGTGTTTGTTGACAGTCAGCGTCATGGGTCTGGGTAAATACAGCCACTGTGCTCATTCCGGTTCCTGGTGCATATTTGTTTTCTTGCTGCGCGTCTTCAAGACTTCTTCGCAAGAATGTGTCATTTGGCCTGAGGTTGAAATGCCCGACTTGTTGGAGCATGGCTTTAGCGGTCATTTTATGGGCTTTTTGTCCCAAAGCTCTTTAGTTAAAACAACAGTGTCATTACATTTCTGGGTGTACTTTTACCTTGATAAAGTTTCGTACATGAATGCCTTCAGCTTTCAATGTTGGGACACAGGTGAAGGGTTTGCTGCTAGTGAATCACAGGTTGTCAAGTCTGTTTTATTTATATAGAAAGTTTGAGAACAACAGAAGGTGACCCATAGTGCTTTACAGGCGCACTGATTTGTAATCCAGGTCTCAAGAACCTGATTGCAAACATGGAACTCACATAAACAGACAACATAATAAAAGAAAAATAAAAGGAAAAAGTCATAAAATAAGAATGAAAACATAACTCAATTCTAGCAGTGCTAAAAGCAGTCAAATAAAAGAGCAATCGAAAACATTTGCATTGAGTTTGACCAAACCATGAGGGACCTCAGACTTGATTAAATCGAACTGAAAACAGTTACATCTTTAGAGCTGATTTAAAATTATTGGTTGTTGAACAGGTTCCTACGAGCTTAGGAACAATAACTGCAATGTTAGTTAGTTTTTAGGTAAGAAGGGGGCACTGAAAGAAGTCGGGATGATGGCATCAGTGACCTGGACGCATAATACAGACCTAAAATAAATTACACATTTGCGGCTGTACACAATAATTTGTTTAATTTGTTCTGTTGCATTTAGACACCTGTTTTTGTAATCTTGTTTTGAATATACTCATAGTTGTATCCTCTCAGTTATATCACAGTTCATAAGAACAATATGAGCATATGTTAACTCAGTTTTGCAACAGACTGGCAAAAGGGTGTCGATTGTGGTGGTAGTGTTGTTTGGAATTATGTACACCTACTTCACAGTATAATTCAGTACCACATGTTGCACTTGTGTTTTATTGCAGTACACCATATATGTGAGTTTGATGCAAGGCAATAAGCCAGTTTTTGGGCAGACACAAGATTCCACCAAATTCACTCTGTAAGGTTAGACATAAGCCACAATTGTCTCCTTACAACAGCCATCTTTTTTGTTGTTTGTTTGTTTTTTGGGGAAAATTCTGAGCTATTCATTCCTAAATAAGTTAGTAAGCACTACATGAATGCATGGTATGCATGCATAGATGCAGTGGTTCTCGCAGTTGTACCAGACCAGAGTAATGTGGGTGGGTCTTTCACCCACTCTCTTGCGTTTGCCACAGATCACTGTTGTAGTTCATGACAAGGCTTCCTTTTGCTCATGTTACTGTAAGTGGAAGACACTTCGGGGTTCTAGCCAGCAGTTGATCGCCCAGTGCTCTGCTGGGCTGAGGCATCATTGCGCCAGGCTGTGAATTTCACCAGTTTGCTATCAGAACTGACCACTGTCACCACAACTAGCAAGTGGGCAGGGCTATTACCACTCCCCTCCCCCACCCCCACCCACAAGTCATCTGGTCCTCTGATACTGGCGGACTGTGAATGTTTCCTGATTAGAACCATGCAGTCTTAAAGAAAGTTTTGTCAAGTATCCTAAATTCCTGCACTACGTGTCAGCAGTCACACATGTATTCATTGTATTCATATCAGGGCTTTGTATGTTTGAAATGTTTAGGGTTTTGTTAGTGACTTAAAATGTTTACAGAATAATTCACAAATTCAGCTTTCTAAAATTAAATTTACAGCCATAATTTGCAGACAAAAAAGGAACATTTTTGCTGGTATTGATTAGCTATGCACTGTATGTGTCAATATTTTAATTTATTGATTGCATCAATCTTGTCACATTGTCTAAACTGCAGCATGAAAGTTCTGTGAAAACCAGCTGTTCCTTTGAAACAGTCTGTGAAAACCTTCAAAATGCACCGCAAATTAAAGCGTTACCAGTGGGTGAATGTTTGACTTTGATGTGTGAAAGTGTGAGTGAGAGATTTTTTTTTTTTTTTTTGTGTAAAAGATGATATTTATTACAGAAAATGTGATCACCAAACTCTCTTTTTCTAGAGGCTCGTTCATTAGTCTAATTCTAGTTTTATAAGATTTGTCATTTTATAAGGATTTTCACAGAAAGCTGATCTTGTATTTAGGAATGTGTTGCGCATTTTATTCTAACTATATGAGTAATACTCATTGGTCTTAAATGTCAAAATGTCATCTACACAAAAATAACCTTTGTACTCCTCTTATGATTTCAGAAGGGAAATACATACTAGCAGATGTTTTGTCACATTTGTTCAAAACTGCAAATCTCTTACAGTTTAATATCAATTTTTTTTTTTTTTAAACTCTGAACATGTTTGTTCTCGTGCTTTCTCCAGCAGAAGTCCTGACAGTGAGGTTCAGCACACAGGATACCTGTGGATCTGACTAGGTCATGGCCAATCGAGGAGGAGCTACAAGACCCAATGGACCAAATGCAGGGAATAAGATCTGTCAGTTTAAGCTGGTGCTGTTGGGGGAATCAGCTGTGGGGAAGTCTAGCTTGGTACTTCGCTTTGTCAAGGGCCAGTTCCATGAATTCCAGGAAAGCACAATAGGAGGTAGGCATCATATCATCAGATTGGGAGGTTTTTTTTTTCTTTCCTAGTCGGTCCACATTCAGAATTCAGGAAATTGATGCTTTTGGGTTGACATATTTAACAACTTTTTTTTTTTTTTATGACTTTGTAAAGATATGCTTTTGGTATGGGTAATGATCATGCAATACTGACTCATCTCTTCCTGTCCTCTCAGCGGCCTTCCTTACCCAAACAGTGTGTCTTGATGACACAACAGTGAAGTTTGAAATCTGGGACACTGCGGGCCAGGAGCGTTATCACAGTTTGGCACCAATGTATTACAGAGGAGCACAAGCTGCCATTGTGGTCTACGACATCACAAATGAGGTATGTTCATCCTTGACTGAGACCCAGTTAAGGCCTGCAAGTTAAACCGTGAAGGTAGCATAAGGTGTTGACAAGAGGCACTGTGTCTTTATTTTTCAGGAGTCCTTTGCACGGGCAAAGAACTGGGTGAAGGAGCTACAACGACAAGCTAGCCCTAATATAGTCATCGCTTTGTCAGGAAACAAAGCTGACCTGGCCAGCAAAAGAGCTGTGGACTTCCAGGTCAGTGCAAATAAACTGTGTCTTAGAATTTAGTCTGATTTTTTTTTTTCTAATATCTCTGTGGTTTTGTTTAATATGATCACATTCATGGCAGAGTCTAAAATATACAGCCATGGCTTACATTTGTAATTATCCTCTAATTGTGTTTCTCCTGTGCCTGGAGGAATGTGTGTTTGAGGATGTATTGAAAATTGTTTGTTTACATTGTTTCAACAGGATGCCCAGTCCTACGCAGATGACAACAGCTTACTTTTCATGGAGACATCAGCCAAGACATCTATGAATGTGAATGAGATATTTATGGCCATTGGTGGGTAACTTTTAGGACTTCATTCATAGATTTTTTTATTTTTTTTTTCTGCACATTTTTTTAAATTCAAAGTTAGATCTGTTGCCTCACAGTAAGATTCAAGCCCAGTTTAGAGCCCTTCTGTGTGGAGTTTGTATGCTCTGTTTGCTTGGGTTTTCACCTGCAGTTCCAGTTTCTTGCTACCGATATACATGTGAGGTTAATGATGCCTCTGTCAGGCTCGGACACTCGCAAATTCCTAATTTCAAGAGTTTCACTTCCTGCTTTAAATAAAAGTAAAATAATTGGATGTTCTGTTTCTTGAAAATCAAATCTTTTGTTTGTTTGTTTTTTTACCTCCTCCAGCAAAGAGATTGCCAAAAAATGAGCCTCAGACTGCGGGAGCAAACACTGGGCGCAGCCGGGGAGTGGACCTGACAGAAACTGCCCAGCCAGCCAAGGCTCCATGCTGCAGTAACTAACATGAAGAACACCCTCCTCTCCACCAACCTGTATAGCAGTAACTAATGTGGCCAATGCCCCAAACGCCACTGCAGTTACTAATGCAAAGTGTCGCCCATACTCTGAAAGAAGAAAATATGGCCTGTGCCCCCACCGCACCATCCACTCTTAACATAGTCAATGCCATCACACTGATCTTTGTTTGTGGCTCTGCTGCCTCTTTTCCTCCATTACGGTTCTGCTGCTACCTGGGGAAGCCTCCTAACCACTCTGTCTTACTTTCTACTATCAAGCTTGTTAGATCTATCACATTATTGATAGATCAGTGATAGCAGATATTAGAAACATTAGAGCACCCTTCCTCCCATTGTCATCATCCTTACAGCGTGTAGATGTGAGTTTCATCTGGAGGAAGTGATCACTTCCCTTTTCTGGGATAGTTTAAGACTTTACACTTGCATTTCTAATACCAGTCTTCTGTTTTTGTTCATTTTTGTTATTACTTTGTTGATTATTGTTTACTGTAATTTTTGTAAAATTTATGGATGCACATGCACAGCATATTTAGATGGCCTAAAATACAAAAAAAGCGTTAACTTTTGTCTGCAGTATTGCAGAAAGGTTGGTTGGAGGAGTGTATTCTTGTCAGCGTCAGAAAGGGGAAAGGTTGAGGGTGGAGAGAGAGAAACCCTTAACTCTGTCTCTCTCGTGTGTCTTGGACCCTTTATCTTGTAGTTGGAAAAAAAAAAAGAATTGTGGTCCTTATAGCTCCACCCCTTCCATTAAACTCAAAGTAGCACTAGTGCATATCCTCTCACCTGCTTGTAGCTATCCCTTGTGGCATTGTGCAATGTTTCACAGTATTTACTCTGTGAGTTGAGTTGTCTGCAAGGACCAGTGCAAACATGGTGCAGAGGCCTTTAGGGTACACATCAGTGTCACCACCTGCCCGCCTCCTGATGTGTCCTTTCATAAACCTTGTGTAGACCATCCTGTTGTCATACTGCGGTCTCTTGGGTTTCTGCTTTTGAGTGATTTAGTCTTGTGCGATTACTTTTTCCATTGTGTCATTGTTGCTCGACTGCTGGGTTTGCACTAGGGAAAAATCGAAGGTGATGGTCGTGAGTGGGGAGTTGCAATATGTAAAGTTGCTTCATAATTAATATCGGAATCGTAATTGTTTGACATCCTCTCTCTATTAGAAAGTGCTTTAGACACGGTCATGTGTCATTATGTACAACCCGGGCCTGGACATGGTGTCTGGTGACAGATTATATCCATAGACTTATTCACACAAATTCATCCGTGTGTTTGTTTGAACACACATTTGCACAATTAAACACACGCCACTGTCTTGTCCCCCACCCCGATTCCCCATCAGACCTAAACGTCATTGTACATGAGCATAAACAGTCTGTTACATGTCATCCACACCTTTGTCAAGCACACACACACAGTCCCTCCTGCACCCCCTCAATGTTACACACAAAGACACATGCACATAGAGTACTATTAGTAAATAACTCTTTTTACAGGTCTCTTACTCATGCCTTGCACTAATGATGCTCATGAATATATCTTGTCATGATTTCAGCCAGTGTGATATATAAATATATATATATATACATAAATATAAATATATAAATAATATACTGTAAATAAGGTGTTGCAGTGTAGTCTACCTTTTTCAATTTACCAGTGACAGGACTAATGCTTGCTAGGGAGTTGTCTAGATAATCATAAAAAAAACCTGTACAGTTAGCAGGAGGGGAAAAAAAACAGCTACAATCTGGGTTTGGAGTTTTGTTGCTGTTCCTTTTTTTTTTTTTTTTTTTACATATAAATGGTTAAATTATAATCAGTGGTGGTCTTTATAAATGTATGTAGTGTTTATTAACAAACAAAAAAATGAAATTGCATTTATTTAGTCAGCTGTCTTGTACATTTATCTCATAAGAAAAAATATATCCAAACATGTTTTTTAACATCACTTTACTTTACACTTCTCCAGTTGTTTTTTTTGTTTTTTTCTTCTTCTTCCTCTTCTTTCCCCTCTCTGCCTTGTCCAGAGCCGCTGCTCCTCCTTCCTGTAAGTAGACGTGAACTTTCAGAGGCACTGGTTGTTAAACTCCAGAGGAGTCGGACACCATGTGGAACAGTTTGAGTTTTCCTCCATCTGTCCTTCTACATCTCAGTAACATTGTGATCATATATTGTAGGAACAGTAAGCCTGTGAATCATCTGGCACAATGGAGGTTTGTGAATAGACAATTTAACACATTAATAGGGATGCAAATTGTACTTTTTTTTTTTTGGTTTTGCAGTGAACACTTATTTGCAGCCGGAAACATTTAAATGCAAGCATTTTACAGTACTGTTATGTAATGACCAAATAAATACTGAAATAAATTTGATCATTTATTATTGTAATCAGGCTGTGTGTGTATGTGTGTGCCTTAATTTCCTGTGGACGACAAAGACTTTGCATGTAAAATAATTTTTGTGTATGTCTGTTATCTGTTTTATCATCTAGAGATTGACTCCCACTTCCCCATGCCAGTGCTCATCATGAAACTGCTTAAAGCTTTTAATCTTCATCAGTCCTGAACTTTAACCTTTTCTTTATTTGGCTGTGAGCTACGGATTTCCGTATTTTTACTGGTATGAGGTGAAAATAATTTTAATGGTCTATACATTTTTCTAAATAGTGCTGCTATTGCTTTCAGTAATTCTTCGGTATCTTATGAAATCACTGCGCTTCATTCAGTCACCTGTGCCTGACTGAAGGGTACGACTCCACATTTTTCTTTTCCACCACATTTTGACCTTGAAATTCTGCTACAAATGGTTGCATTTTGTGACCTCTCCTCTTAGAATTGTTGTGGAGTTGGCCTATCCCATGAAGGTCCCCTAGCGGAGGAAAATAGGCCTACAGTGAGAAATTGAAAATAAGGATGAGCGCCATGTCTGATCCTCCGTTTGTGGAATAGAGCGGACGGCGCAGCAAATATTCCCTGGGCCGGCGGTCCCTTCGGGTTTCGGTGCGAATCATGGCCGACAGCGCTGGGATTCAGCAAGGTTCGCCGGCCATCGGAGCCGCGGGCCTGGTTCCGGCCGCTCCTGGAGCCGGAGGCACGGAGGGCTCAGGCGCCGCTGGAGGATCCGCACGTATCGCCGTGAAGAAGGCACAACTACGCTCCTCGCCTCGGCCAAAAAAACTGGAAAAACTCGGAGTGTATTCATCCTGCAAAGTATGCTGCATTTGCAAATAACGGAGTTTTGAACCGGGGTAGTTTTGAGGGCTTATTCTGAATATGGTGTATTTCCTGGGCTTGGTTGCAATAGTTTTCAAAATGCAAGCGCAGCAAAGGAAGCCATTGCCGCACTTGAGTTTCTTTTTTTTTCTTTTGCATGCACCAACCAGTTACTGAAGAGGTAATACAACAACAACACAAAAAATCTTGATACATTAAGTGTTATTTTTACACCTGGACTTTTCAGCAGGGGCCTTCCAGCTGCATGCTGTTACAGTTTCTGTCAAGGTGGGGGGTTGGTGAACGTAAACATTGGCTTGGCGCTGGTTTGGGGAGTAGCTGACTGTGTGCACAAGGTCTGGATACTAGTGTGTGTCTGTGTGTGTTCGTGCGCGGTCTCGTGTTTCCACTGGAAATTTCACAGCGTCCCCGTGCCGTCCGTCATAAGCACGGTGATAAACAGAGAGGAGTTTATTGGGCTTATGCAGCGTATGATCCGCAGAGAGGGATGGGGTCTTTGTTTTGACAGGGTGACAGCTGCTGGGGGGGGCGGAGTTTGTTGTTGTTTCAGGGCGCATGCTCAGTACAGCACCTTCAGCTGATTGTGACAAGCCTCCTCTCCCCGCCTCCTGTTACTGTAAAAAGTCAGGCCTAACTTCTCTTCATTAATCCGAGCGACCCTGGAAAGGCTTTAAAATCGCTGTTTAAGACCGGGTGGATACGGTTTACTTTTGAGACGTTGATGTGAAATAATAATAAAAAGGTTTAACAAGTTGTATGGTTTCCTTTAAGTGTAATCTGCCTCAGTTTAAGCTGCGCAGAGAAAGCTGTTCATTTAATATAAATTTTGCTGTTTGTCCCTGCTTGCACTAATCTCATCTCTACTTTTCACAGGCTGAAGGAGCCTGTAAGTGCAATGGCTGGAAAAGTCAGAACCCCCCTCCTACACCTCCTCAAACGGAGCAGCAGTCCAACGCCGTCAACCTCCAGGAGCCCTGTCGGAGCTGCTCTCACACTTTGGGTAAGCCAGCATGCCCGCCAGAGAAGTTGCATCAGAAAATAATACCAAGAAGGTGTAAATTAGATGAATTTCATTGGCTGATTTCTTCTTTCCAGGTGATCATGTGACCCATCTAGAAAATGTTTCAGAGGAGGAAATGAACAGACTTCTTGGTATTGTTCTGGATGTTGAGTATCTGTACACGTGCATTCACAAAGAGGAGGATGCTGACACTAAACAAGTCTACTTTTCCCTCTTCAAAGTAATTTCATGCCTTTACAGTCAATTTGAAACAATGCAGAGTCTTCAGATCTCAATCACTTCAGGTGAACATGCTCTTTTTTTTTCTGTTGTCAGCTGCTGAGGAAATCCATCCTACAGATGGGTAAACCGATGTTAGAAGCACAGGAGAGTCCGCCGTTTGAGAAGCCCAGCATCGAACAGGTCTGTATTTAGATGAGCTGCAAAAGAAGAGCAACCCTCCAGTCCTCAGAATCTTTCATCTTCCAATCTTTATCTGAATTTTTATATATTTATTCTTTCTTCCCACATGTTTCACAAATAGGGGGTGAACAATTTTGTCCAATACAAATTCAGCCACCTTCCATCTAAGGAACGACAAACCATAATGGAGCTGGCTAAGATGTTTCTCAACCAGATCAACTACTGGCAGCTGGAAACGCCCTCTCAAAGACGCCAAAGGGTGCCCAACGATGATGCAGCTGGATACAAAGTCAACTACACCAGGTAGCAGCGTAAACGGATATCCTGTGCCTGCCTGTGAGGTACCAGTGCAATTTTGTGCTTTAAGATATTTCTGGGATATGCTTCTTACAGATGGCTCTGCTACTGCAATGTGCCTCAGTTCTGTGACAGCCTCCCCCGCTACGAGACCACTCAGATCTTCGGGCGCACGCTTTTGCGCTCCGTCTTCACCGTGATGAGGAAACAGCTGCTGGAGCAGGCCAGACAGGAGAAGGACAAGCTTCCTCCTGAGAAACGCACACTCATTCTTACACACTTTCCCAAGTAAGAGATACAGAAGACTCACGTGCAGTTAAACACACAAATACTCGTAGATGCACTCTAGGATGTACTTCACATGCTCAGCATCAAACCATACTGTAGCAACATATGCAAAGTTGACTGCTTGTTTTAATCTAGTTAAGTAGTTGTTGTGATTTCTCTGCTCAGGTTCCTGTCCATGCTGGAGGAGGAGGTTTACAGTCACAGCTCTCCGATCTGGAGCCAAGACTTCTTGGCAGGAGCAGCGGGAGGGCAGATTCCTATCCACCCAGGTGACATGTTCTGCCACACACCATCAAGATGATGCTTGTTTTTTTAAGAAGAGGCTTAAATATATGGCAGAATAAATTCATTTCCCTCCATGTTTTTTTGTAGTTATCAGTGCTCCTTCAGTGGCCAGGCCACTGTACTACAGCACCAGTCCGGTGTCAGTGGACCCATCCATCTGTGGGAGTGTCAGTCCTGCCAGGAAGGCAGTTTCTGTACTGGAGCCAAACCCAGGTATTACAGACAAACCTGTTATTACTCATGAGGTTTCAGTTAAGCCAATTACATAACAGTACAGAAACAAACAATGTGGACCTGAACAAAGTCAACCTGGTGCTCCACATTTAAAAGTGGAATGGTGTCTAATTTAAAACAAGATTACTCAAGTTTTCTTTTGAAACAGAATCTCCAAAACTGGCAACACATTTATGTAAACCTGTTTAAAGTGCTGCTTCAAAGATCTGTCATCATACAGAGGTGAAGTACACCCCAGAGCTGCTTCTTACAAGCTAAGCACCCATATGTAGCAAATTAAAACTGAAGATAGTAAGCTGACTTCAAATGTTGATAACTTGTTTATCAACTATTCCAACAATATCATATCACCCCATTAAAGTGCTTTGCTCTTGAACTGCAGTTTTACTTGTAGTTCCTAAGGTATTTAAAAGTAGAATGAAAGGCAGAGCCTTCAGCTTCAGCCCTCATCTGTGGAACCAGCTCCCAGTTTGATTTCGGGAGACAGACACCCTCTCTGCTTTTAAAATTAGGCTTAAAACTTTCCTCTTTGATAAAGCTTATAGTTAGGACTGGATCAGGTGACCCTGAACCCTCCCTTAGTTACACTGCATTAAGCCTAGGCTACTGGAGGCTTCCCATACTCACCTTTTTTCACTCTCTGTGTGTTTATACACCACTTTGCATTTAACCATTAGTTATTATTAATTTCTGGCTCTCTTCCGTAGTGTATCTTTTGTTCTTCCCATTGTCGGCAAGTGATTGCTCATAGGGTTTTGTCTGATTTTTGGGGTTTTCTCTAATATTTTAAGGACTTTACCTTATAATATAAAGCACCTTGAAGTGACTTTTACTGCAATTTAGCACTATATAAATCAAACTGAGCTGAACTGTTTGGGTTTATACTGATCAGCTGGTGAGTAGGTATAAAGGAGATGTTTGAGTATAATTATAATGAGTGCTTTCCCCTCTCTCTCTGTACATTTTCCCAGTTGGAGAAAAGCGTAAACCCTCTGAGCCTCTTTCCCATGAGGAAAACAAGAGACCCAGGGTGGTTGGCGACATCCCCATGGACCTCATCAATGAAGTCATGGCGACTATCACTGATCCTGCCGCCATTCCAGAGGTAAGCAGTTATTGGTTATTCTTAGCGAAGTGCCCAATTAGAGGGAAGTGAATTTACTCTTCATATGAAAAGTGATAGTTTGGGCCAAAATTCAGCAATAAGAAGAACTCTGTCTCAGTGACTTAAGGGTGGTACAGAAAACAGATTTACAAACATTTTAACTCATAATTGGCCAGGCACAGAGTTGCTTCTTAAGGTGAGATCTGAACAGGCATGGGTTGAAAACTGAAATACTGCATACTGTGCACTGTGCACTTAAAAGAAACAAAGGCAGCATAAGGGATTGAGAGTAACAACTAGTTTTGAATGCAACCAAAATTAAAAAATGAACTGAACTGACTGAAAACATCCCTTTTAACTGGCATGTTTAACAGCCATTTCTGTATTTATAACCCCCTTATAAGATGCTTGTCAGAAACTATCCAAGTGCTTGTGAGACCTGATCATTTCCACACTCTCTTCATATATAATGCTCCTTGTTAGATTATCTTTGTCATGTCTAAAACTTCATTGTAAGCTTCATCTGAATTCTGAAGCAAACTACAGTGCAGTGTCATCTACAAACGGGATAAGATAACGGCCCTTCTTCCAGGTTCTCCAGCTGTTGCTGTATGTGACAAAAAGTAAAAGTGATAAGACACACCTTTAGGGTGAGCCAGTGCGTATCACTCGAGTTTCTGATGCAGTCGTTATCGTGAAACCTTTCTGTCTGTCAGTCAGAACATCTCAAATCTGTAAATCATGTTAAGGCAAACACAAATGGCCTGTGCTCCCCCCTTTAAGTTGTTTTGGGTTACTCGTAGTGTCTTTGGAACTGGCATCACATGTGATGCTTTTACATTTTGGCTTGGATTTTTAAAGATATAAGAAGGCACTGCAGTTATGTAATGTCCACATATATCATCCAGACCTGGAGCCCTTATCAGACTTTCCAGAATGACACTTTTCAAAACAAGAGTAAAAAGAATTTAAGTCATTAGATAGTTCTAAATCTTGTCATGCTTCCAGCCTAATGATTTTCCTGTCGGTGTCAGGTCTCATGTTAATTGGTCTTTATCTTTTTCCAACCATAATGTCTTCTGTAACTTTTTAAAATAGCGACTGTACAAAATGTTCAAGTCTTGGTAGTGCTATCCTCTGCACATCACAGCAAAAGGTGGGACCAGGATTTATTTAACACCTTCCTTTCTGTGCAGACCAGCCTGTTATCAGCTCACTCTGCACGTGACGAAGCCGCGCGCCTGGAGGAGCGCAGGGGGGTGATTGAATTCCACGTCATTGGGAATTCCCTAAACCAGAAGCCCAATAAGAGGATCTTGATGTGGCTCGTTGGCCTTCAGAATGTGTTCTCCCATCAGCTTCCCCGAATGCCCAAGGAGTACATCACACGGCTGGTGTTTGACCCGTGAGTGTAACTCTACCTCATCGTCACGCGTTAGGTTCGGAAGTGTTGCATAAGCACATTCTGACTTTAAAATTCCTCTTTTTTTCCTCGCAGGAAGCACAAGACGCTTTCACTGATCAAGGACGGGAGAGTGATTGGAGGAATCTGCTTCCGGATGTTTCCATCGCAAGGCTTCACAGAGATCGTCTTTTGTGCCGTCACCTCCAACGAACAGGTCAAGGTGAGAGTGCTCCTTGCTTTATTTCTTAGCTTGGTGGGTGTTTAATTATATCTGGGTGGCCGGTTCTAACCTTTTTCCTGGTTTGACTGTGTGGTTACAGGGTTATGGAACACATTTGATGAACCACCTGAAAGAATATCACATAAAGCATGAAATCCTCAATTTTCTCACTTATGCTGATGAATATGCCATTGGGTACTTCAAGAAACAGGTAACATGGCTATTGAAGTATCCTAATTGTCCTGACTCTAGTTTGTAACCAAATCTATTTTACATTATTGGCAAATATAACAGAAAAAATTAAGTAATAATAAAAAATAAAAAAATAGTTATTAAACTGTTTTTAATGAAAACACAACATGAGCTGCATGCTTTCATTACTTTGTAACAGCTTCAAGATAACAGATGATCTCCTCTTTCCTATCAGGGTTTCTCAAAAGACATCAAGGTTCCCAAGTCCAAGTATGTGGGCTACATCAAGGATTATGAGGGAGCCACGCTCATGGGCTGTGAACTCAACCCCAGCATCCCCTACACAGAGTTCTCTGTCATCATCAAGAAGCAGAAAGAGGTATGTGAATGAATTTTAAATGAACTCTGTAACATTTAATCTACATGTGTCTTTCTGTCCCTGCAACTAAGTATCTTTTCTCACCCTTAAGATAATCAAGAAGCTGATTGAGAGGAAACAGGCTCAGATCAGAAAAGTCTATCCAGGGCTGTCCTGTTTTAAGGATGGAGTCCGGCAGATTCCCATTGAGAGCATTCCTGGCATACGTATGTTATTCACTTTTAGTGTTGGGTAACCTTGGCTTTTAAAAATAGCTTGCTATATTAAAAGATTACTGACATTAAAATGTAATGGGTGATTTACAGCATTAAATACTGGTAAAAGTAGAGCACCTTCACCAAAAATAAATATCTGCTGTGCAATTAACTTTTGGTTATATTGTTCACAGGACCGTACTGTACATCTACCTCTGAGTGTACTAACTTTACCTCATTCCCTACCAGTCAAGGACTAGGATGTGTGAATGCATGGATTAGTAATGATATTCATTTTTTTATTTGTTTTGTGGCAACAAAGCAAACAGGAGAATATGTGGTTGGAAGGATGTAGCTTTCAGGTTTGAAAACTGATGCCCAGTACTTTAAACCTGCATTCTTTCTAATGACCAGCAGGGGTCCATGCTGGTTGCAGAAAGGAGTTAGATTGTATAGAAGTTTATGGGAAAATAATCCTAATTCTCCCAAAATCTGTGACTTCAAGAAACACTTTCCTGATAACTTGGTGATCTCACTAGTGACTTAGTGAAGTCACTGCTGTATGGCTACTCCACATACACCTTTTAGGCTGCAGTTACACTAGAAAAACAGTGGTTAGAGACCACAGTGCACCCAAAATTATTTGCAGTCAACTTGCTATGTCCTTGTCTTTGAAGTGGCTGCTTTGAAGCTGGGGACCAAATCTGAGACCACTCTCAGTCAGTTGTCATCTTCAAAGCAACTTTGATGAATCAAGGTGGTGATAAAATGGCAATAAGAAAGAGTCAGTCTGCTGTCAGTTTTGATTGAACATGCAAGCTCTTTCAAATAAATTGCCCTATTAGATTTGGAACAGAAATTCGGAAATGCTTCCACAAGACAGTGATTAAACAGTAAAATGACATTAGGCGCTCAGCAGGATTGCTTTTATAGTTGAATTATTGGCAACCAATTGGCATAGAGCCTGCTATTGCAAAGACATGTTTGCGCCTGGGCGCCTCTTGGGTGATGTATTCGGCGCACATACTACTGGGAGGAGGCCCCGGGGCAGACCCAGGACTCACCAACCGTTTTTTGTGGTTGCATGGAGGTTTTGGACCTATTTTTGCTCTAGTGTGTCTGAGGCCTTATGCAGACTGTTACTGGTTGCAACAAGAAATAATTTAATTACTCTACAGTTACTTTGTTGCACATTAATTCAGGCACTGCACATAACAATGTAGCTCTTATATTCATAATGATCTTACCTTATTTGAGTATAATAATAATAATACTTATACTAGTTTCTTTATATCAACAGGTGAAACTGGCTGGAAGCCTGTGGGCAAAGGGTAAGTTGCTCCACCAACAACATGGGTACTGTATTCCCCCATATTGGCAGGAATCATATCTTAGATCACTTTTGTCAGCAATGATACACTCAGACATTTTCTCAGGCCTTCAGAAATGTGCTTGCAAAAATAGCACACATGGTTGTGTGGAAAGTTTTAATATCATGTTTTCTGCCACTTCTCACAATTCAGGAAGGAACTGAAGGACCCCGATCAATTGTATAGCACCTTGAAAACCATCCTTCAACATGTGAAGGTAAGGGATAGACACATATAGTGTTCTCTACATCTGACACACACATACACATACACGGACACATGATTTTCTTAACAAGACTGTTTTTTTGTATTTTAGAGTCACCAGAATGCCTGGCCTTTCATGGAGCCTGTGAAGAAAACAGAAGCACCTGGGTACTACCAAGTCATACGCTTCCCCATGGGTATGTGTGCTAACGAAAACAGCTGTCTTAAAGAGGAGGAGACAAGTAATAGTTGAATTAACAATAGTAGCTAATGAAAGAGAATGACACAAAACATGCCTGCCGGGTGAAAGCAGCATCCCCTGAAGGAAAGCTCTGCACTCTGTCAAGCATGCTCTGTATGTCTCAGACTAATTATTTGTTTGCACTGGTCATTGCATACATGTACATATTTTTGCACATCAGCAAAAAGGCTTTTACTGTTACTATTCAGCTGGTATCAAAACATGAAGTAAGTATGTGTGTGTGTGTTAAATGTAGATCTGGGTTTAGCCATACTGCCATTCAGCCACTGAGAGGTCTCGTGATTCAGATTCAGATTTCACATTTTTTTCCTCACAGACCTCAAGACTATGAGCGAGCGTCTAAAGAGCCGGTACTACACGACACGCAAGCTTTTTATGGCTGACATGCAGCGAATCTTCACAAACTGTCGTGAATACAACCCTCCAGAGAGCGAGTACTACAAGTGTGCCAACTTACTTGAGAAATTCTTCTACACTAAGATCAAAGAGGCAGGCCTAATCGAAAAGTAGATGAGAGGAAGACGTTTCTCTTTACCTTGACAAGGATGAGTGAGTCCGGAGACAAAGGACGAATGTTTTAGGTTTTACAAAAGACAAGCAAAGGACGGGACTACTGATTCTGGAACAGATGGGTTTCAGAAACATATCCTAATGTAAAAGGTGCAAACGGGTCTTGGATGAACACTTGTAATGTTTGATGCATGCTGGAACAGACCCTAAATAAGTAGCTTAGACTACCCTGAAAGATAGGTAATGAGGAAAGGCCTCATTTAAGAACTGCAAGACTGTTTCTATTTTCAAACAAAAGCAGTGTTTTTTGTATTTTACCATGTGTCCCAGAGGCCCATGGAAAGAAAGGACAGCAGTAGTAGAACATATTAAACAGGGCAGTTATTGTTCGTGTGCTGAAAGCACCATATAATGACAGCTGATCAGAGATTAACCACCCATCTTACTTAATCTTTGTTTTCATACTGCCTTTTCAGTGTCTGCCTCCTCCTCTCAGTTGACTCAGGTAGAGGTGTCATGAGAAATTGCCACATGTGGTGGATTAGTGTTACATACGAGGAAGGGGACTGAGTCCACGTTTTCCTGTGTATAACTATTCTTGTGAGCACGTATGACATTAATGAGGTCAAAGTTTGTCTGTGAAGAGTTCATCCTGCCAAAAGAGGAA
The DNA here is from genome assembly GCA_030220045.1 of Australoheros facetus. Taxonomy (NCBI): domain Eukaryota; kingdom Metazoa; phylum Chordata; class Actinopteri; order Cichliformes; family Cichlidae; genus Australoheros; species Australoheros facetus. The sequence goes on from JASGAU010365580.1 coordinate 39,627, forward strand.
TACATACTTTAAATTTGTACAGATTTTACTGAATTTGAAGCACTTATACCCCACTGTATAGTTTAAATGTGTATATAAAACATATATTTTCTTTCCCAGAACTGAAAAAGGAAAAAAAAAGAAAAAAAGAAAGACAGTCTTTCGTTTTCATCATGCCACATAGGGCAGTTTTGATTATTGAAATGCACTTTTATTTTTCCAAGTATTAGTTAACACAAACGAGAGTATCTCCTTTCCTTCAGAATTTGTTTTGCATATAAATTACACTGTTGACTAAGAACTAATTTAATTATCTAGAGTATATTCTTATTTATGTGCTGTAATTTAGAAGAATTATACTTAAGACAAGGTCTTAATTTATTATTTCTTATTTTTGTCTGGCAGATGGAGATTGATAACTTTATACTTTGGAGATAAATGAAAAGATTGTGCAATACTATGTACTTTTACTGTTTTGTAAAAAAGGTGTTTGTACTTTTCAATCTTTAGAAAAAAAATACCTTTTGTAATGTCTGGAGAAATTATTTCATGCTCTTTCTACAGTTGGTTTTAATGACATAGTATTAGCCTATTTTATAGACTGAATAAAACAGAAGTGAGACTAATTTTGTGTCTGCGATTTGTCCAACACAAAGACTTCCTGGTCTTAATTGGGTTCAGCTGCAAACACGGCTGAGCCTTTCAGGCGCAACAAAGGAAACCGGGCTGATGAGAACCATACTGTAAATGTTTGCATGGCCAACGTTCATCTGCAATTACACAAGATTAAAATTAATGGCCAGACCCAATCAATTTGAGCCTAACCTGTGTTCAGATATTAGCCTGTCACAATGATATGCAATAACTCATATATGAAGCAGCAGAGAATATGAAGGAAAGTTTATTTTCATAGAGTAGAAGAAATTTTTTGAAAAAAAAAAAAAGAACTTATTAAAGATTTCATAATGAACAGAATTTGGAAAATTAGGAAATCTGACCTATTTTAGGAAAAGGCTAATGCTACGTTTACCTAGAGCCAAAGAACAGAAATAGAAGACAAAGATTAAAAAATACATAAATATAAAAATGATCACAGTTGTTCATTATCACAAACATTGACAGTGATTAAAAAAAAATAAAATCACGTCTACCTAAAAACACTTCAAATTCAGCCAACACTGAAAGCTTAGAGGGTACAGATATGGCAACATCTTTCAGCGACACCCAAAAAAAGGCTCGTTGTACTTCTCAAACGGCTGCTGTCCGCCCTTTGAATTCCTTGGTTTTTGCACAGATCTCCTGCCAGACTTCTGCTTGAACACTGGCGAGCGGAGGAACTGCACGTCTGTGAACTTGTCTCCTCGACGAAGTTTCCTGTTGCAGTGTGAAGATAAAATGTTGAGCTTTCTTGCAGTAACCAAAAATAAATAAAATGCAGTCAACCACATGCAGTAGGAGCAGCAATAGTATTATAGCTTACGCGTGCAGCGAGGGTTCCTTATAGTCAACCGCCATGGTGCAGCGCCGCTTGCGAATGGGAACAGGGGTGGAGCATCGGTAGGCTGCGGGGGACAGATTGGTCACATCACACAGACTCAAGCCCCGCCCTGCTGTCCTTACACCAAGCCCACCTGCAGAAATGTGAAGGAAGACGTGAACCGCGAGAAAGAAAAAAGAAACAGGAGCTATGTGAATTCATATGCATACACCAGTGTAAAAAAACAAAAAAAGATAATTCAGCCAACCCTTGTGCTCAAAGATGTTTGTGACAAAAAGGCTTTTATCAGAAAGAGAATATTTTCACAGTGATAGTAACATGTAAAATGGACATGCAGTTTTGGGCTGAATCATGTAACTGCTTACGTTTCTTGCACGATTTGAGCCTCTGTGAGGTTGGGTGGGGTAAATGAGGTGGAGCTTCAGCGGAGGAATCTCCAAAATTGGACAGGACATTGTCTATTCTCATCATCTCAGCTTCAACCAGAGGGCTGACAGGAAGCAAACAGTCATTCTCCATTCCCTCCCCACGAGGCTCTGGAACACCAGAACGAAACATACACAAGTGATGAAATCAGCAAAAAAGAGACACACAAGCCAAAAAAATCTATTCAACGAGTTTGTGAGCAACTGTTTTAGGTCACATTACTAGCTTATATACTAACAGTAAGAAAAGTCATTAACAATATAAAGGGCAAAAGACTGAAAGAAAGTTGTTGCCCCTTTAAGAAGCTGCTTTACAATGTACATCAATGTACATCTGGCTCCACATTTTCTTGGAGGTCTCTGTTATGTGAATGCTATTATACAATAATAGCATATACAATGTAGAATAGAATAGACTAGACTAGAATAGAATGCGTATTTGTCATTATACACATTATACAGTGAGATTGGAAAGTAAATGCATACCTTGATAATTTTCATGTTCCATCTTTACAGGGTCTGGGCTGTTAGAGAAGCTAGAATCAGGTGACTGATTGAGGCGACTTGCTGTGTCTTCAGACCCTGTAGTCTTGGGACTTGCCACTTCATCTCTGAAGACTACAAAATACAAAATAATACCAGAAAGTGTTTCATTATACACATTAAAAAAAGAGAGATTAACTACAAATTAAATATGAAACTGAAATTGAGAATAAAAAACAAACAAAACTGAAATGCTCACCAGAGATCTCCCGTTTTGGAGGGACGTTTTCTGTCTGTCTGAATACTTTAGAGGGCCGGCCTCTACGAGTGGTAACGACCTTGGTCTTCTCAGGAGAAGGCAGCCTCCGTCTGGTCTTGTGAGGAACATAAAGGCTGTCTTCCGATTCAGAAGACTGTGACGAGGAGCTGGATTCACTCTGTTTGGAAACCATAGTTGAAGCTTCAGTCTGAGCTTGTCCCGTTTCTTGAGCTTCCTCACTTAAGGCTGGCTGATTGTCCTCTGCCTTGGCCCTGAAAGGCGTGATGTGGACGGTCTCTTCACAGTCAAAATCAAACGTGTCATTAAATCCCAGTGAATTGTTGAGTTTATTGCCCTGTGCTGGAGGTGCTGCTTTGGCCCGTGTGGCTGACCGGTCCCTACTCTTTGACCTAACTCTGGGTTTGGTATTCTCCCATGGTTTCTTTAATGGGGCGCGTTCCGGTTTGCGGCCTCTCTCAGGTTTTCGTAAAGCCTGTTCTGGTTTGGAGGACTGCTGCTGGGCCTGTTTCCTACTGGGCTGTTGTCTGCTTTTTTTGGGCTGCACTGGTTCAGGAGTAGAGTGCTGTAACTCCTCAGTGAAACCTGGTTCTGCCATCTCTGGTTGCTGTCCTTTTTGCAATTGATTTTGATTTTCACTGTCACTGCGAATAGGACTTGGAATCCAAGCCCCAAAGCCAGCATTTGGGCCTTCCTCACCCAGAATCCTCTGTTCTCGAAAACGCTCAGACCTCCTCCTATTTTTATCTGTGCGCTGACGCCGCACCCCTACTGTAGATGGCAAGGTAATGTGTTTCTCACACTGAAGATCCTCACTCTTTTTGGGGGGCTGAGGGTCTATGAAGAAAATCACAAAAATAAAAGTTTTTAATAAATATAACATCTTGATTTTCACAGTTTCACTGTTTTATGATTAAGATCAATGCAAATGTCAGGAGAAGGAGACTAAGACATTGTCTGAAGTTGCTCTTATTCACCTGTAGCAGACAGATATTCATACAAGCACTTCTTTCTACAGCAAGTGTGTTTTCAGGGTTTATACAGGAATCCTAGAGTTAAATTTACTACCTTTTACTACCTTTTTTTACTACCTCTAAAATATTTTTACTACCAGGATGAAATCTAGCAGCAGACTTTTTTGGGGTAGCGGTGGATTCACAGCACTAAGTCATGTAAGATGATCGCCCATCTCTCACCAAAGACAAAACTGTATCCCACTTAGTTGAAGGTATAACTGTGACTTTGTCTTGACTAA
>JASGAU010365582.1:0-13633 GCA_030220045.1 Australoheros facetus
GACAAAAGGTGACTGTGCTTTTGAGGTTGTGGCCCCCAAGTTGTGGAACTCACTTCCACTGGATTTAAGATCTGTGGACTCTGTTGATACCTTTAAAAAGGAACTGAAGACCCACATGTGCAGGCTAGCTTTTATTTAATTTTAACTCTTTATACCATTTTTAATGTTACATTTTATTCTGTACTGTAAAGCACTTTGTGAACTCTGTTCTTGTAAATCGCTATATATAAATAAAATTTACTTACTTACTTAAATACACATTTTTATTCAGGATAAAGGCTCTGGACTATGGAGTTAAATCTAAGCTGGTACAAACATCACATAACATGCTTCTGGTAAAGTTTTTGTTTGTTTTTTGTTTTTTACTAGAGGACACAAAGATGAAGGTCAAACCATGTGCGAGACAAACTAAAGTGAAAGATGGTGTTTAAAGAGCATAAGTAACAGTCTCATTAGTCTAATTGCTGCATTAGGAAGCAGCAGCCCAAACACACAAAGCCTCCACAGCCTGAATGCACGGAGCTCATTAAAACCATTCAAACATTTCAACAGAGAGAGCCATTTCATCATGAGAAAAATATAAGATGACATTTTAAAAGTCACATTCTGAATTTGAGATCGTTTAAAGCATTAGAAACCATATAAATGTTATTGATCCATATAAAAGGACCACATTATGCAAGTTACTGTGCCGCCTCACCATCGCTGGGGAAAGAAGACCACTTACATTATAGAACTGGAAATGCAAAATTGGACTTCAGTGAAATACAAGCCAAAAGAAGGCCACCTAATGCACTGATGCTCCTGTGGCAATGATAACCCACTTATTGAAAGGAGGTGGAAGATCTTTAATTAACCACAAATGTAAGCGTTAAGACTAATTGCTTCCTGTCTCAGCCTGCACTGCCTTATAGTAAGGCAACCATGCATCATTTTAATGATCTAGCGATCGCAAACAGACACTTCGTATGAATGGCCCACAGAGAAGAGTGAAATTAAAGCAGACTCTCAATACGCTAGGGCAATGAATCATCCAGCCCCGTATGCGCTTTAGTCATCACTGACAATAAACTCCAGGTACCATCTCTGCATGGCAGCTGCTAGTGTTGGCACTGCAAGTACCTCTGAATGGTGTGCAAACTCTTGGCACGGTTACTTTGAAAATTATCTTGGCACGTGTCTTGAAATATATACAAATTTTGAAGAGACAGAGAGAGAGAGAGCGAGCGAGAGAGAGAGACAGAGACACAGAGTGAGAGAGATCATCATGTCAATATATTGCCTGACATCCTCTGTAGTGTTCTGAGATCTTGTTTTAGACTTAAATGTTTGATCCATAAACATACATAAATTAAATAATAAATCTTGCTCTAGTGCAGATTTAGCGAGTAAATAATGAACCATCTTAATAAGCATAACGCTCAGTCAAATGGCTGCTGACCAGAGCTGCAGAGGGGGTAGTGTTTTTGAAACCACTGCTCATTAGAAGACCAGTTTCAGTTCAGTGATAGCTGTGGGTTGTCTTGCATGTACAATTTAATCAGCTTAAAGGTCAGGACTCTAACTTTCTAAAACAGCAAAATTTCAGCAATCAAAAGATTCCTTGAATGGATTATTTCACAGATAGAGTGATTCATTATCGCATCGTATGACCTGACATCTCTTTTTAAACAGACACCCTTATTTCCCTGTAGGGAAAAAAAAAGCAGAGGCTGCAAGCTGTCAAAACACTGAGTCAGTGTGTGCACAGTGAATAATGGACTTGTCCTTTAATTCCTCTTTTTGTTTCGTGACTGTAAAGTGCTGGAGGTCTAAATTGTTGCCATGGGGTCCTGTGGTACCATAACATGTTGCAATGCACACCTCAGTATAGCTCTTGCTGTAATGGGAGTCCATGTCGTGTGCAGAGGTGTCATTACAGTCAGATCGCTCACCTTCACTTTCATGAAACTATAATCCTGTAGGTTCAGGTACTTGATATAAAATTAAATTACAAATCAATAAATACAGGAAAAAATGCTTTTCTTTAAACATTCTCTGCAGTCCCGCTTTATGTCATTTTTTTAAAACTAGTATGCAATCTGTAAGCTGCCACAAAGAATGTTTTTCCATTAGGGTTAGATTAAAGGGGTGACTGACCCCAAAAATAAAATTTACGTATTTTTCGTCTATCCTGTTGTGCTTTTATTTACCTAGACTGTTTTGGTGTGAGTTACCCAGTTTTAGATATATCAGCTGTAGAAATAACTGTACTAAATTAGTAGATTAATGTAGGGGCCATTTGTTTTCCACATATACGGATGAAAGGAGTGCCCTCTGTTTTTTAGTTAAGAAAAACAACAACAAAAATAAAAAACGATGTCACAACCATCTTCACCTTACTAATAAAAATAAGGTATCACAACACAGAAATCCATTAAGAGGATAAAAAAGGGAAGGAAAATGAAAAAATTATTATTGAATCACTTCTGTCCTACATGACCTCCTCCAGCAGTTTTCAACTAATTTATTTTTTAATGACTTGCCTAAATCAGACTTCTCATTTTTTTCAATGTTTTGCTGCTAATAAAACAGAAAAGCTACAGAGTGAGAGACAGACAGAGAGAGACAGAGAGAGAGAGAGAGACAGACAGAGACAGACAGACAGAGAGAGACAGACAGAGACAGACAGACAGAGACAGACAGAGAGACAGACAGAGCGAGACAGACAGAGAGACACAAACAGAGAGAGACAGACAGAGAGAGACAGACAGAGAGAGAGACACAGACAGAGACAGACAGAGACAGACAGAGACAGACAGACAGACAGACAGAGAAATCTGTCAGCAACCAAGACCAGGACAAAAATCCAGTAATAAAGTGTGGATTATGTTCAACAAAGCTCCTCCACAGCCCACTGACTGTATGTAATCTTGATTAACATAAGTACATTATTCAATTAGAGATATTTCATAAGAACAAGAATAACAGACGTAATGGTGGCTTAATATCAATATATCCATGTAAGCATTAAAAGGCAAGACCAGTTTAAACTAACAAGCTGGGAAAGACTGAACCATATGCAATAGAAAAATCAGAAAATGCATTTATTAAAGAGTGATGTTTGTAAACAAGCGTGGCTGTTTTACAAAATTATTCCAGATATATCCAGGACTAAATTTTCTAAACCAATCCCAACCAAAAAAAAATAAAATATCAAATATAATTCAACACAGGTTGAAATATAAACTAACCAACATGCAGCTCTTTTTTTAATATTAGATGGTAGTGAGTGTGAACCATTACAATCTAGTGTAAACAGGTAAACAAAGCCTCTGTGGCTAACCTCATGATAGACAAAAACAACACCTACACCCACATCAAAGATGGCAACAGCTTTATCCTTTGAGAGCTTAGAAAATATAAAAACAAATAAATGTCAGTAAATAAGGAGTAAAAAATTTTTGTTGTTGTTTAAGTTAGAGAATAACTAAAAATAAATAAATTAATAAAATCATACATCTAAGCACTGCAAACTCTAACATACGCTCACAGGTCACTTCATTAGTTACACCTGTTTAACTGCTCATTAATGCAAATATCTAATCAGCCAATCACTCAACTCATTGCATTTAGGCATGCAGACCTGGTCAAAACAATGTGCTTAAGTTCAAATTAAGAATGGGGAAGAAAGGTTGTTTTGAATGTAGCATGGTTGTTGGTGCCATACAGGCTGCTCTGAGTATTTCAGAAACTGCTGATCTGCTGGGATTTTCCCCACACAACCACCTCTAGGGTTTACAGAGGATGATCCCAAAGAGAGAAAATATCCAGTGAGCATCAGTTCTTTGTTGATGCCTAGAGGTCAGAGGACCTCTGGGCATCATTAAAGAAGGCAACAGTTGTAACAAGCAGTTACTTGAGTTACCACTTGTTACAACCAATTTCACACAGGGTGCCACTTCTGTCAGATAAGAACAGGAAAAAGAGGCTACAATTCACACAGGCTCACTAAAATTGGACAACAGAAGATTGCAAAAATGTTGCCTGGTTTGATGAGTCTTGATTTATGCTGTGACATTTGGATCGATCTATCCTGCCTTGTATCAGTGGTTCAACCTGCTGGTAGTGGTGTAATAGTGCAGAGGATATTTTCTTGGCACACAACAGAGCACGTTTGGGATGTAGTGGAACAGGAAATTCCCATCATAAATGTGCAGCTGACAGATCTCCATCAACTGCGGGATGGTATTGTGTCAATATGGACCAAAATCTCAGAGGAGATTTTTTAAAAATGAACCTGTTCATGTCTGATTTAACCTCAGAACCCAAAGCAGAATGTCTGCCCAAAAAAGTTGTCTTTACTGTCTTTGTAGATTAAGAGAAGAATAAAATGCCAACTGCATTCTGTCCAGAGAGCAGTCACCTACTGGTGGGGTGAGTTAAGAGTTCATTCAACATGGCTTATCCTAAAAAGGGAGTGTTTGCCAACCGTGCTTTCAATATACAGTGACAGAGGAGGACTAGAATAAAGAAAAGACAATGTCATGCATTTTCAAGTCAAAGCTTGACAACGGATTCTATCAATTTCAGTTGTTTACAGCAAGAAAAACAAAAACATCACAGACAAAGTGGGGACTTAAAGAGAATGTCACACCAGTGGGAGAAAAAACAAAACAAAAAAACAGGTGGTGTCTAAGTCCAAAAATCAATGTGTCAGCATGGCCAGCACCATGGAGGAAGTCAGAGTCCAGAAAGGTTAAATTCACTGTGAGGCAGTGAAAGGTGTGATTTCACACTGTAACATTTACAAATGATTACAGACATAAAAAAAAAATAAAAAAAAGGTAAATATGGCAGAAAACAGGGAGAAGAGGGAAAAAAAGGCTATCAGACTTACATCATTTCTGGCTGGTTGACTATTTGGACAACCACAGCATTTAGGCTCACTGTGAAGCTTGGCTTCAGTTATGTTTGTTATGTCACACGCCTGAATGTGGCTCTGATCTCTCAGTCTCCATCACACTTTTCTTTGGGGACTGAGCCAATCTTGCAAATCAACCTCAGCCGGCACACGCTTCTACATCCAAGGCAAACAAGGGCAAGCAATTCAATTCACAGTCACAGGAGAACTAATTGATGAAGATAATAAGCACACCATCTGTCATTTCACAACATCCTTCGTGAGCTCAGAAAATAGCATTTCATGGGTAAGGCTCATTATAAATAAAGCAGCTGCAGCTTAATTGAGGAAAAAAAATAATATCACAAAAAGAAGAACTGTTTATTTGTAGTTCATAAAATATCTCAAGATGTAGTTTTTGGCTCTACTGTGATAACAGCAAAAGTGAATATTTTCCAAAACAGCTAAAAAAACAAAACAAAAACAAAAACAACTTTATTCTATAAAATAAAATAATAAAAACAATTACACAGTCATCAGAAAAATCATATACTAGACCAAGTCATCCATTTATTGATGCAAAAAATGTGTAGAAAGGGACATTTCAAGCCCAGATGTAGGATGCTGTCACACAAATTATAAGTAATGTCCTCTAACCCGGGTCTTCTTCCCTGTCCTAAAATGGTTCATTTACCCTAAACAACCTACAGGATGTACAGCTTTAAATCATACTCATTCTATTTAATTTAGATTTTTTTTAATTATCTGTTACTTCCTTATTTCAATAATTCTCCAATTTAAAGAATTTTCCCTACTTTTCATGAACACTTTCAGTGGCACAGAAATTACACTTAAATCTGGAAATCACAAATTCCCCTTTGATGATTTAATCACTATAAATAATCAGAAATACACAAATATGATAGATGATACATCTAATCATCTTAACCAGATATGTAAGTCTGTGCACGCGTGCACACATACACACAAAATTCCTGAGCACAACACAAATGGAAGAAAAACCATTTACTTACAGGAGGGAGACTGTGCCTTATCCTCTTTGCATCATTTCCCACTACTTGGCAGCACAGTCGCAATTATTTAAGCGACAGAAAGCAGGTTAAAAAAAGGGGAGAGTTAGAGAAATAAGAAGATGGTTACTCCATTCACACCTAAACCCCGCCGGATGCAAAGCAGCACAACTGGCTCACTGAGAGAGAAGGGGAACGAGAGAGACAGAGACAGAGGGAGGGGCAGGAAAGCCAAACAGAAAGCGAGAGGGTGACAGGAAGAGAGAGGAAGAACGAGAGCTGGTGAGAATATAAGGGGCTGGGGAAAAAAAAAGAAAAAGAAAGAAAAACACACTACAGTCAGTTCACACCAAGAGGCATGAAGCAGGGTGAGGTAGGCTCGATGAAAAAAATAAAATAAAATAAAGAGAAGATTGTTTAAGAGGTTATCCTAATCTGGCCTCTCTCCATCTTTTTAAATTTGCCTAAGGTTTCAGGACCTTGGACAGAGCTCTCTCTTTACAATAAAAGGTAAGAAAGAGGTAAGAAAAGGATGAAAGAAAGAAAAATAAATCAAGCAAGAAGATAAAATTCCAGTTTACTCACACATGTAACCAGAGTCAGTTTAAGTTAAAAATTCACTGACAGATGTACTACTCATTGACTAAACTGCAGATCAGCGCACTGCTTTTTGAAAACTCAAGTTTCACATCGGTGTCTAATGCCGTTACTCTTCTGCCTACCTGACTGCTTCCTCATTTAAAAAACAAACAAAAAAAACTTCCAGTATACATGTTCAGTATCCACTAAAAATTTACTGAGGAAAATTTAGCTCATGCTAAATTTATAGGCTCAGAAGTGTCAGGCTGTGAGCCCACTTTCACAAGCTGAAGACAAGGCAGAGGAACCCATGAGAGAGGACACACTGAAATGCGGGGAAACACTGCCACCTGCTGAGCCCACATGCCTCTGATTTCAGCAAATAGTCTCAGTTAGAAATCCAATCTCAGCCTAAATTAAAACAATATCCACATGGGAAAAAGCAGGCAAAGGAGAAGGCTCGTAAATAGAAAAGCAGCAGATGTGACACCAGCATCGATTGAGGCAACTGATTCAGAGCTCTGGTCAGGTCGAAACAAGACGAAACTCATGGCTGACAAACAGACAGAGGCTTACAATGCAGTAAATTATACAGTAGATGAATGGATGTAAGACTTAAAAATTACACTGCGCTGCATGTCTAAGCAAAGCAATTAAATAGTAGGCTGCGTCAATGATTTCATTTTATCAGTTCTGCTCTGTATTGACATGCAAGTCACGTGCTCAGGACTTACACTGTACTCCCCTGAGGAGACTGATGGCAGAGACAGAAAGGGGAGGGCAAGTTAATAAATGTAGGCGCCTAGTTACTGATCCATGTTTGTTCATGGACAAAGAACAAGATGCTCTGCATTAGGCTGGAAGGAACACAGTCTACAAATGTAATTTTGACGCTTTTACTGACATACAGAAATTTAGTGCTATATAAACGCAGTACTCTCAGTAGAAGTAGCATTACAAGATAATTAATTTTCCTCTAGATGTTCTCACAGTGTCCTTTTCTCACATTCTCTTAAACCGTCCTCCTACAGACTCACTGTGAAAAATAATGTAAGAAAAAAAAATCATAAAGCACTACTCACTCAGACTTTAAACAAAATGCATATGATTCATTGCTTTGTAAAAGTAAAAGTCTAATATATAGCAGGTAATTACAGCACTTGGGCAGCAAATAGTGGAGATGTCAAGTTCCACGATTTTAGATAAACCATTTAACCAAGAGCTTAATAGGCTCAGACTGACGTTTTTCAATCTCTGTCATTTGTATCAGCAGCACACCTGGAGTGATTAGCACACAAAAACCAATGAGCCAAGATGAACACAAACAGGTGCCTTTTTCTGTGACTTAATGCTTTTAAATGGCCATACATTCAGGATTATTAGACAGCCTATTTTAAAGGTTACCTTCTGTGGCTCTTAACTAAAAAAATATAACTGCTAATGGTGTCTTTGTGGTGATCTCAGCTTGCACCTGAGACTTTTAAAGTTAATACAACCCATCTGTGAAACAGGAGATGTCGGATTGAAAAGGTAAGCGCCAAAGAGCAGAGACATTAAAAGAGAGAGATATGGCACTCAAAGAATCCTGAATTGAAATATATTAAATCTAACTGAGAAACAGCAAATATGCTGGTTGAAGTGTATCTACAAGAGGGAATAATTACTTTTTTAAGTGGGTTTGACCACATGCAGTTTTCATGTCCCAGTGTTCACTGAAATTAAAAGTTAATTTAGATAACACTTCAAAATAACTGCCCAAATAAATGACCCGAGCTGTTCGGCTGCTAAGTAGAGAGACTTGAATTTAAAAGGACTTTGCTGAGAAGGCACAAAAAGAGTGCTGTGTTGCATTATGGGAACTGTAGGATCCAGCATTTCTGGAGTTCGAGCCAAACTATGGATTAAAAAGTTGCTGCGTGTGCTGTTTTGATTTTGTGTGTGTGTGTGTGTGTGTGTGTGTGTGTGTGTGTGTGTGTGTGTGTGTGTGTGTGTGTGTGTGTGTGTGTGTGTGTGTGTGTGTGTGTCAATAGACTGGCATTCATATGACAGTTTCCTGGTCTTACCGATCACTCAAAGCATTTTTAAACATTAAAAAAAAAGCTTCTGGCATTCATGTACATAGTCCTACAGTGAGTGTTTCATCTATCACACACTGATGGATATTACGCCATGGATAACTGGGGGCAGTGATGTTCATGTTCATATACAGTTTAAAATCTGAAGAATGAGCAAACTTGCAGAGTAAGTCATAATTCTCGCACCACTGTCATCTTGATCTCCTCTCTTAAATGAGAAAAAAAATAATACTTCTAGTAAACATGCCTACATGGGCCTTTTTATGATAGCTTCCATATTATTTTATAGTGGTGCAGGGGTTAGCACTGTTTCCTCACAGCTAGAAGGTCTGGGTTTGAATCCACCTTGGCCTGGGCCTTTCTGTGTGGAGTTTGCATGTTCTCCCCACATCTGTGTGAGTTTTCTCCGGGTTCTCCAGTTTCCTCCCACAGTCCAAAGACATGCAGTTACTGGGGGTTAGGTTAATTGGCAATTCTAAATTGCCCATAGGTGTGGATGTGAGTGTGAATGGTTGTCTGTCTCTCTGTGTTAGCCTTGCAACAGACTGGCTACCTATACAGGGTGTACCCTGCCTTTTACCTTTTACAGCTGGGAAAGGTTCCAGCCCCCCCCATCAAACACCAGGGAAAACATGCTGAGCAAAAACAGGTTAAAATACACAAAGAAGGACATGTTCTGTGAAGAGACATTAGAAAATAAAGGATATCAAACCGTGGTGGCACAAAAGCTTTAGCTGCGCATCAGCACAATTGAACTGGCCACCCAAAAATGCACACACACACACACACAAGCACACACACCTGGTCAGTAGCTTAACCTTTTAAAAACACAAATATACAAGCATTTCTGTCCTGCTTACTGGAAGTGATGAGCTGAAAAGCTCTCACATCCCCCCTCCAAGTCTATATTTAGTGATCTGACTTCCAAATGAAGGCCAGAGCAATATATAGCCTCTCTCAGTCTCTGTAGGCCCTGTCTACAAAACACTCAGGCAGAGACGCTCTGGGATGATGCCAGGGTGAAACGTGAAGAAAAACAGCCCTCCCAGACTTTTCCCACAGCCTTTGACCAGAAACATTTAATACAGCCACACAAGAATAAGCCCCCTTGGAAAGGAGAGTGTTCTGTTGACAGGAGGAGGCTGAATGGAAGCTCAGTTCTCACAGTGTTATTAGCATACTCCAGTATGTTGAATGAGTAGACAGCGCTGCCCTCTCCTGGCTCACGATGGAATGTGAATGACATTAAAGAAGCAGGACTGGACTGAAACAGCAGCTATGCTGAATATCAAATAGCACTGTACACCAGGAAAATCAAGTATATCCAAATTTCTAGGCTGGCCTAAGAACTGTGCAGAACACTGCTGAATCAATAGTAAATTTACTATAGATAAACAAGACAAAGGCACACTCTTATTTTTGCTCAGACTGATTCAATCCAGCTTGTTACCTATTGATTCTCACCAGTAACACTTTGCACCAGTGGCTAATCACATCTTACCCGCATTATGTTTGCACATCTACCACAAGTAGTGTGTCGTGGAGCTCAGATTTTCTATTCAAATACCTAGGTACTACAGCTGTTCTTACCAGACTGATCGTTCATCATGCGGATGGCTTTAGCTTTGGCCAGCTCCAGTGCCGTGACCCATCTCTGCCGCTCCACTTCTGTGCTGGCCTTCAGATGGTAAGTGCGGCCGCCGCTGCTCAGGACAATATTGCAGGCGTCCTCCGTGTCGATGTGTGCAGTTGCCAGGTTTATTGTTCCACGGCATGTATGGGCCATCTCTGCCTGTGTCCTGCAACAAAAACACCAGGTAGAAAAAGCTGAAGACTTGTTTCTTTTTTGTCTTACAATCACATCATTCAAACATAACATTGCAAATTCATATTCATACCCATTACAGCAGGCGATGCAGGTAGGAGAGTGGCCACTAAGCACAAGCAGGGAGATGAGGAGGAACAGTGGACTACCACGGTGATCATGTCACTTTTTAGTATGCAAGTACACCACATACACTCATTCACGAAATTAAACCTGCATACAAATGGAGCTTCTAATTCACTCAGCATGACCTGACTGCCCTGCTGTGAGTGTGTTGAATTGTGGGTATCTGGGTAGCCTCTAAGTCCAACTGTTGCACATAACAAGGCCTTTGTCTGACCAAACACAAGCAAACAATGAAGGACAGTGTGAACAAAGAGAGAACAGTGTGAGAGAGGAGGTAAAAATGAGACAGCGATAGTAGGGAGGCAGAGCCAAAGCAGCAGGACAAGAGATTAGAACAAAGGGTAAAGGGAACACTGGCTTGTATCAGTTTATGCCAATATGCATTGTGTAAATCTTTGACAAAATTATACTGCAGGGCTGTTCATGGCTTAAAACAACACAATTGTTCTGCATATACTTAAGGCAAAAATAAATAAATCTGTACTTAACTGAAGTCTATGCATTCTGTAATTATTTCTGGGCATTTGATATGGTTGAGTAAATGAAATTCAATAAAAAAATAAAAAAAACCAAGACAGAAAATATTTTTATTACAATCCTGGTGATTTCCCTTAGGAGCAAAGCCAAAAAACATATACTGTGTACATGTTTTAGATATTTTTCAACAATGTGGCTGCTGTACATTTTCTAAAACAGACAAATACAGAAGATTCGTTTTGAGCAGTATCAGTAAGGCAACACCATTTAAATGAGGTTCATGTTACTACAACTAGTTTTTGATGAACTGAAAAGCAAACATTCAACAGAAACTATTTAGGTAAAATTCTGTGTTGGAAAACCAGCTCCCTGACATTTTGTTGCAGTTAGACAAGATGAACTGCAGGGCATAGCTGGACCCTCGTGGCCTTTGGAAGGTTTTTCAGTCCAACCACAGACTGCTGATTTTGCTGATTAACGGCCTCAACCAGGGACCAGTAACTAATTAGCAAAATCATATGCTCCACTCGCTCTTGTGAAGTGCAGAGGTTGTGTCAAATGAAACAGATGCTCAGCCTTCTATGTCACATGTCTGCCTGCTCATACCCTTGAAAACAGCTCCTTTGACGCATGCAGCCATGCAATCATGTGAATTTGTCTGTGGGTCCTAACATCCTTTCATCCATCCTCAGTGAGCTCTCCCTGCCACAAGCAGCTGTCTCCAAGCAGCGCTAAGCTCTCGAGCAGTTCCAGTCTCAGCTGACACTAGCAAGGTGGTTCCCGCCTTATTAAGTGAGAGTCTGAAGTGTATTTAAAAGTTCTGCCAGGCAGCGACTTCCCTTATACAGCTTCTACTGGCTGAAGTCAAGTCTTGTTATAATGCCAGTCTAGAACAAGCGGTTCAGTGTACCACTCTTCTGCTGGCACTCGGTGCACATCAGTTGCGCAGACAACACCGCACTGTGGCCATGCGAAGCAGAGCGAAGGGCAGCCAGGGATCCTGAACAGCCCAGATTTCAGCAGAGCTCAGCTGCAGAGTCCTGGATTTAAATGGGTCAATGAAAGGAATGTGCTGTTGATGAGTAAGATGAGATCCACAACTGATCGCTTCTGCCCTGTGGGGAGGCGAGGCCATGCAAAGGCCATGAAATTATACAGTCAAGGAAACTACAAAGGAAGCTGGGAAAGAGAGATAAGAACTACAGGGGTGTTAAGACACATGTAGAGGGGAAGGGCAAAGGTGAGTGGAGCTGCTGCTGCAGGCATGAGAGGGGTCCTGCATGTTGCGCTCAGCCAGGAGAGAATTGCAGTGCTTTACCTGTCAGTCCCCTGCGCACAAATCCTCATAAAACACAAATCCACCGATCTGGAGCATGTAATGACAAAACAACAACCAGTGAACAACATAGAACAGACGGCTGTAAGCATGACGAGACACACAAAGACAGGCAAGCGAGCACCCAGTGCATGAGAATGCATAGTAGACAGGTTTTATTTTGGTTGCGGGTCTATCGCAAGACATGGAGGGAGAAATGCTGGCGACTATGTCATGCTGATGGAAGAAAAGAAAGATAAGGGGACCAAAGCAATGATATTACCACATGGATGGTGTGACATGACCTGCCGAAAACCAAAACAATAAGATACTGAGAATGTGGCCAGAGCCCCTGCTCTCTTCAACATCGCTCTGCTGCCCTCGGCTTCACATAAACACACACAGATCACCCGGACAGACACACACGCTGAGACATTTTCACATCTACACGCTTTTGCCCGGTGCAACTACCAAAAATTAGCCCATTAACAAGATTAGATCACCGCAGCAACATCTCTTTCTCCAGCCACTCTGCTGATGTGTCAGAATAGTGAACAGGATTCAGGCCAGGCTTTACCCTCCAGCTGGGCCGAAGGTTGGCCGGCTTCACCGCTCCCTCTCTCTCCCCGCATCCCTGCACCCAGGAGCTGAGTGTGCGAGCTGTAACGCCAAAACCTGACTCTCCAAAAGAACACAGACGGTGCTGAACCCCCAGTGAGCACTTAAATTGATACCATCTAGTCACTCTCCAGCAGCTGAGAAGAAACACGGAAGGCCTGATCTACGATGAAAGGCAATGCCGGATTTACTTACTGATATAGCAGCTCCAATAGCACTCAAAGATTTAATGCCCTGTAATCTTCCCTAACACACCAAACTGGATATATTTTAAAGAGGTGAGAGTATTAAAACTGTGAGGAAAAGTCAATTACAAATAAAAAAAATTATAAAGCTCTTGTCACGTGTCCTGTTCTGCTCAATGAGGATCTAGTGAAATAAAACAAAAACAAAAAGTCACAAACCTGAAGCAGAATAAAAACCAAACAGAACTGCAGTGTCACCGCCATAAGCAATCAATAACTAACGCATTGTTGAATCTCTATAAAACTCACTACAATTTAACAGGTGCAAGTGCTGAGTGTGTCAGTTGGCCCACAGAGTCGAGCCATTTCTTATAGCCCAGCAGTTGCTTCGCAGCACCAGCTCAAAGAACCAAGCTGCTGCTTTGTCAACAGCAGACCTGAATGAAAGGAATCCTTTGGGGTATTGACTAGTCTTAATTGCCATGTCCGTCAGTACTGATTTATCACCAGTACAAAATAC
>JASGAU010365582.1:13639-41955 GCA_030220045.1 Australoheros facetus
CCTGTATACTGGGAAAGAAAAAAACAGATTAATGTAGGATAGACTGCATTCAATTTGATAAAGTTGCCTTTGCTTTGAAGTGCGTGATACTGTTTAATGTGTTCTGAATCGTCTTTCCATTAAATCAGATAAGACGCTGATGCATAGTGACATCGTGTTTCTTCTGATGTTTCAACTTAAAAAACAACAAATAGTTTGAAGACCCATTAACTAACACAGCGTCTCATTTGCCCAAATGTTTCCCCTTTACTTTGCTCAGAAAAAGAAGTGCAGAGAGTCAACCAAAGAAGGCGCACACAAAGCCTGAAGTCAGACAGGCACAATGTGGTCTACCAGGAAGACAGCGGCGGAGGGGACAGCTTGTTCGCTTCGCTGCGTCTGTGCTCAGATGTCGACAGGCTACCTTTACTCCAGGGACAGCAGTCACCTTACAACATAATGGACTATTAATAGAGGTTGGAGGCAACAGGCGTGTTTCCTTTCACCAGAAGCACAGGCAGGTGTAGAGCTTTGTCTACCACACCTCTGTCAAATAACCCTGCTGGCAATAAAAGACAAAGTCTCCTTCAGAAAGCGTGGCAAGGCTGCAGCGTTGCATGAAATGGGCTGAAAAGGCGATTTGATCATGTATCTGCCAGCGTACTGAGTAGAGAAAGCTCTCTATTCAGTCTACATTTATGGTGTTGAAGCAGCAAGAAAACATCATGAGTCAGAAGTTTGCCTCACAGGCAGGGGATGCAGACTCAACCCCCACCCCAACCCCCATACTGATGAGCATTCACCATGCAGGAGAGCCTTTAAACAAGGCAGTGAATCCTTTCCGAGTTTCTTTTGCACTCTAACCTCCCATTTAGAGATGACATTTAAAAAGACGTTAACCCCAAGGGATCAGCTTAAGAGTCACATTATTTTATCGCCGCAAGCAATTACAGTGTGCATTAACACATTATACTAGAGCCATCCGAGTTGTGAACGCATTTAAACTTCACAGGGATGGCTTGGACTCGCAGCACGGTGAGCAGAAGAAGGTTAAACTCCATTAGGTACACCTTCATTCTTTAATTAGGGAAATTGGGTCAGATAGGGTGAACAACTGTTGCTGCAGATACTCTGACCAAAAGGTCCAACTGTTGGGTCTGTTCATTCAGCTGACATAAACACTTTGTTAGAACAACAGGCGTCAACATGAAGTTCAAACTGCTGAACCCTTCTGCGTGCATCAAGGGCAGATAAGGCAGGATGTTGCAGTGTTAACAAAAAAAGCTTAGTGATAGCAGGCAAACTGGTTCAACATGCAACAGCCAAGCAATTAAAGTGAAACTGAACTACTTTTGCCTAACAAAACAGCAGCTGAAGATCCGGCTTTCCACCTACAGGTCCCACCCCCATTGTCAGCAAATCAAAGGAGTTCAGGGGAAACGCTGTGGAAAATGCTTGGAGAGCTGAGATCATGTCACAAAAGGCAGCGTGACTGTTAATTCGCCTATACAAGCAAGTCTGTAATTCTTGCTGCTCTTGCTAAGATGATTTCTTAGTTGTGACAGGCTTTAAGTTCAAGTCATAAAGTATAAATCCTCGTTATTAAAGACTCCTCCATGATGGAGCAAACTGAATCATAAACACTTGTTACCCTGCGACCTGACACGCTATACAGTCCACTCAGCGCGCTCGCGTTTGAGCCTGAACACCTGCACCTGCGGAAACATGACTCCCGCGGAGGGAGGAAGCACCTGATCCACAGGTGCGACGCTGTTGAACAGCTAACATTAGCTCGCAGCTAGCAGGCTGACTGTGTGACAGGAGCGAAAACAGGAGGATGATGATAGCGACCTTCTCTTGCGTCGTATCCCGTTACAGTGATCACTACTAAGTAGCTCGGCTCAGTAACGTGAGCACGACGCAATGAATGAAAATACTTTGAAAAGTAACGTGACGGCTATTTGAGACGGTGACGATGGCATAAAGAGAAATATTCAGGGCGTAGGGATTATTAAATGTATTTTAAAAGCGGCTGGACATCCTGTAGTGTTGGCATCTCCGGGCAGACAGCTGGATCTGCAGCCCGCCTGACAGCTCATGACAGGAGGCTAGCGTGCTAGCTTAGTGTGCTAACTAACGTCTGTCCCTGCTGTTGACATGATTCCCGACTTAATTAAAAGACTAGCTGCCCTGTACATCTCCGTCTGCCTTTCCGCGCCCTCCTGTCTGTTAAAGCACACTGTTTCTTTCTCCTCCGTCAGCTCTGGCGGCTAGCTTTAGCCTGCTGCTAACCAGCTGAGGCAGCCAGCTGTAGTGATGCGCCGACACAGAAATAAGAGACACCATGAGCCCAAGTGGCGCTTATATTTTTTGGGGGGTGGAAATATACACACCGTGTGTACAACATTTACCTGTAATACGACAGCAGGCCATTGCTGAGGACAAACCATCGCCTCTGGTAGCCTTTCAGATAGTTGGTCCATTTAAAAAGCCAGCCTTTGTAAGTATCCGACCCTGGTGCCGGGGCCGCGGCAGAGGCGGATGCCGAGCCCTTCCCTTGCTCGCTCATCCTCGGCTCCGCCGCACGCCAAAGGGTGCAGGATAAACCGGCAGCAGCGGAGACAGGGACACTACCCCCACACGGACTACCAGGGCGAGGATGTCGGCACTGACAATGAGATCGACGGAAGAGGGTCCGGTCTGTGGCGAGAGAAACCACCGTAAGCCCCCTTCACATGACGCTGGAATGGACACCGGAGGAAGGACGAGAAGTGATGCCAAGACACTTTGCTGATGCAGACTGCAGAGGATTCAGAGCACAGAGCTTGACTCGATAGAAGGGAGAGTCCTTACATGGTCTCAGCGTAACCTGATAAGGCTGCCATCAAACTAAATTACCTACATTACGACACTGATAAACAGTTTATGGCAGCAATTTTAGGAGCCAGCGGCCACTAACCTGGTCATTCGGTGTGGATTGAGTGGGAGTGCCCACTCTTATGAATTCAAGTCTATAATCCAGACCCGCACCACGTGACTTTGTTATCTAAACATTCCTAAACATTTGACATGCGGTTTTGGCTCCTGATTTTAGCCCCAATACTATCAGATGAGTACAGAGATGTAGGGCAGATAAACTAAGTTAACCATTAATGTTATTAATTAAACCTGTTCGTTTGCTTATAATATAGGTCCTAATTAATCCGCGGCACAGGTGCACATGGTTGTGAAACACTTTTAGCACCCTTTCACTTCTGAAAAAGTACATTCGGTGTGGGTTAAAGGATCGAATAATAATTAAACCACATGACCAAGAAAGCCATGCCTGCATTAGGCTGCCCACAGAGCCCCACTATGCAGACCTCCAGGTCCCAAAGCCACTGCCTGTTCTTTGGGACTTTGCTGCGTTTTTATTTAACCTCAAAGCTCTGGGTTGCCCAGGGTATCATATTTCATTTTAATCTTTTAGTTTTTATTATGCTTACATCTAAATGGGATATTGATATACATGCATAGTAAACAGGCCCATAGATAGAACCAAACAAGATTTTTTTTTTCACCCTACATCACCAGTACAATCAGTACACCCTGCGCTCCCACAGCATTAAACAAATGTTTTCCCCCAGAGTCAGAACGGAATTAGGAAAACAAAAAAAGAAAGAAAGAAAAAAACAAGCTTTAAAATATGCTGCATATTTTAAAAAAGTCTTACTGAGATTAAAATATATTTTAATCTCAGTAAGACATTTACCCAGATAATCATCCCATCCCATTATCAAGACTACACCTACAGTAGAGGAAGATCAGCTGATAATCATCAAGTTTTGAGAGGTGAGAAAAAATAAATCCAGCATACATTTAAGCAAAATCCAGTAACTGGAAGTGTGTGATGCTTCCGATTTGGCTCCTGATAAGATCACTTTACCACAAGATGGCAGTGTTGTAGAAATGATCCTAATGTGGTGTAGCCAGTGCACATGAAAGAAAGTGACCAGAGCTAAGTTGTTGATCTCAAATGCTTTTAATAATCCATCATGTGTCCAAAAAAAAAAACTCCCCAAAATAACAAAAACAACAACAAGAAAACAAACAAACAAAAACCCAAGCAAAATTAGTTACAGTACTGACACTGTAAAAATAAAATAATACAAGTAATGTATCTGATAAAAAAACAGTAGCCCTTTTTATTTGAAAATGCACACAAACAAAATGATGAGAACTCATGCTACACACAGTTGCTTTCTAGTGTATCTCTGCTACATATCTCTTTTTATAACTAGAAAAACAAACAAACAAACAAAAACCTAACTGAAGACTTCAACACTACATCTTGGAGAGTAACATGAGCTTGTGCTCTCACATGCCGGTGAAAAACGACCACATTCACCCCACTCAGTTGTTCATTACAGCGTCAGGAAACCATGTATTACAAAAATTAAACACAGTATCACATTTTCACATCAGTGCAATTAAACCCTGACCCATTGGCTCTACCAACAAAAGCATGCAAGTCAATTAGTCTATGAATCACTTGTGTATATACAACAGGTCTGCTTACTTTCAGTGCTGGCATATTCATGTACCTCAACCTAATCACAT
Source organism: Australoheros facetus (assembly GCA_030220045.1). NCBI lineage: Eukaryota > Metazoa > Chordata > Actinopteri > Cichliformes > Cichlidae > Australoheros > Australoheros facetus. Next base: position 18,218 of record JASGAU010365582.1, read on the forward strand.
GGAAAAGTCACTGTTAATTTTACAGTATAACCAATTATAGAGTATTCACATACTGATATGGAAGTCACCAAGCTCCACTTGCCTATTTCTGTTGGAGTGTGTGGATTACAACTGTGTGTGAGACATTTTTAATATAATAATGTGGTACATACTGTATAGTCAGTCTGGACATCCCTGTGTGTGTTTATTGCTCCTTTCTAATCCAAACCTTCAGCATCTGTCTCTTATCTTACTGTGTCTGTCCTTTGCTTGCCTGAATGTCAACTATAAACCTGACTCTCCCTCTCCCCACCTCTCTCTCTCTCTCTCTCTCTCTCTCTCTCTCTCTCTCACACACACACACACACACACACACACACACACACAGGTTCTTGTTTGAGGCTCCGGAGCCTCCTGGAGGTCCCCCATTCCCTGAATTTAATGTATTCATCAGAAACAGACACTGAGTGAGAGGAGGGAGCAGATTAAGGTTCTACAGTGCATCACGATAAGGGACTGCAGTATTTTCTGCTGCAAGACAACCTTAAAACAGCCTTCCTCTGAACAAACAGCTTTTACTGTAGGCCAAGATTGTAATGGGGACAGGGGAGGGGGGAAAAATGCAGGCTACTCCTCAGAATCTAAAATTAAACACCATCTAATCATATGTACATTTTGAGATAATCTCCACAGAAATGAGTACTTTTGCTTTTTATAATTCCATTTTTTGCCCTTGGATCTCATGTACAAATCCCAAATAAATCCAGTGATGTTAGATATGATCTTCTGCTTTTGACCTTACAGAATGTGACAAATTCAAAAGGAAGACTGGATGATATTGCTGCCTGTCCGCTTTGAGTCTCACAAATACAGCTCCCGCCCTGTCAGGCCTAGCGACAGACCTCTTAAATTGGGAAGCACAGCCTGAAATGTATAACTGTCTAGCTGATGTGAGAAACATATCTGTGCTATGTTATTTGTATTGTTTTTCACCTACTTTCCCACCCTCATTTCCTTCCTTGTTTCTACACAATTGACTAGGAAGTAGCTGGATGACCATGTGTGTAATTTGAGTGTCTTTTACAGCGCACAAATCTAATAAATGTCATTATGAAAAATCAGCTCAGTAAAGCAGGAGGCCACAGGGTAAATTTTCCCAGCCATTTTGATAGAAAGTCCTTCTCTCCACTGCCGCTCCACTCCTGAGTTGACAGGGGTGGAGGGAGCTCTGAGGGTCACATGATGGTGCAGCGATTCCTCTGTAGCGCCCCCTGCAAACGAATGGAGGTGTGGTTCTGGCGCATGCCCCGCGCCACAGCAATGCCCAGCAGCTCTTTGAAGAGCAGGACTACGTGCCAGTTAAACTTGGCAGAGCACTCCACGTAACCGCACTTCCATGTCTTCTTCACCAGAACCGACACGGCTCTGCGAGGCATGAAGCGCTGACGCTGCAGATCTCTCTTGTTACCCACCACCAGGATTGGCACCTCACTGCTGCTGCCTTCCCTGCAGGGAAAAGGAAAAGGGTTTTATTTATTTTTTTTTATTTTTTTTTTTTAAAGAAAAGCTATCATGTTGGTGTTTGTCACAGTGGTTGTCTGTGCGTAGTTTTCCCTTCCTTCTGAGGTGTGTGGGGGTGGACTGGAGGATTAAAATTCACAGGCTCAAGGGGCCTCCCACCCGCATGCTGCAGTGAGGGCTTTACAGCATTATTGAGTGGGAAAATGCATGGCAAACCACAGGGATGTATTATAAAATTCTAACTCAAGACCTGGATGTGCAAAGATTAGTTCTGCAGTACTAACGAGAAAACATATAACACCCCATCAAGTCCAACCATAATCTGATTGGCAAAATCCAATCTGTGTCTTTAAATAAAATGAAGTATAGTAAAGCAGGGAAAGAAGTTACAGGAATGTATAGCAGCATGTATGATGGAAAGAAGTTGATTATAACAATGAGATTGAATTTTACTGTTTAATTAGGAGAAAAGGTCATTGGGTTAATGTTTTTTATTTTAAAAAAGCCTTAGAATATAAACTAGGAAAAACGATAGTAAACTGTGTTGAATTACATTAGAACAGCTAGAAAAGACAAGGGCATAAACTGTTTAAACAGCTGCCTTAAAAACGTAGCTTTTTCTCTTGGAACAAATCAAGGCTTTTTTGTGACATTTTGCTTTATCGTATGACTAGGACTTTTGCATACTTTTGCATATTTGCACGTCTGCCTCGACAGATGGACAAACAGCTCGCCGAAGAGAAAGAGATGCAGATTGAGAGAGATGAGCAGTGCAATTTTCAAGCCCCGAGGCGAAGTTCTCAAAACTTGGGAGTTGAACAACTGCATCGCAGCAATCATCTCACTTTTCTCCTTTTCACAGGTTGTGCTCACATAACAGCCTTAAAAATATCTCCTTGCCTATCTGCTCAGGCTTGACTATTTGTGCAGAATGAGGCATACTGAATGTGGGAGGCCATGTGCATGCATCCCTTCATGAGAATATATGCAGAAGTGATGGAAGGACACAACACTGTCACAAGCCTCATTGAACTGAAGGTAGGCTTCTCAGTAGAGGGCTTTAAAAAAAACAAAAAAAAAGCAGACAAATAAAGTTATTCTAGTTTTGAAAGGATTTCTAAGGAACATTTCAACAAGACTTTTTTTTTTCCCGACAGCAGACAGAGTAAGAAAAGCCCTCCAAAACTCCATTATTCATGATTCCTCTTACAGTATCTGCCCCCTTCTCCTCTCTTTCCTTTCCTTCTCATTTCTCATTTCATGTTAGAGTTTCTATGATTGCACATTTTCTCCTGTTTTCTATTCCTCTCACATTCACCATTTCTTTCATAGCTGCTGGTGATAATGGGTTTCTGTCTTAGACCATAAACATTCGTGGTTACACATTCAAAGCTGTGAGAAAGCGGGCATCAATTGTGGAGAGGCAGTTTGGTGTTGTACAACATAGCAAACAAATGAAGCCATTCAATGCTCCTTTCTATATGTAAATATATGCATGTGTTTGAGGATGACAGAATGAGGGATTTTGGCCCTATATTTACAGCAGGTGCAGAGCAAATCCAGGAAGCCTTTACTTTATGTTATCTACAGGTCTTAACCCTCCTGTGTTTTGCTGCTGGATTCTGTGCACTAAATGTACAAATATCTCAAGAATGACCTTTAAATTACCACTGCAGACACAGGCAACCGTCATGATGATGAGCGTGCTGAATTAAAAGATATTACCACAAGCAGCCTAAAAATCACCCGCACAATCATGTAATTGCACAGCTTTGTGATGGGCTGTGAAATTGCGTGCTGTCTTCAGGTGGGTCACAGGGTGATTTCATTACAAATCATCAGTGAAGGTCAACAAGCTGTGTGTCAGCTGGTTGTAGAGCCGTTTCCAAAAAAAGGCAGGCTCGTGGAAAATGTGGATAAAAACAGAATCCAATGATTTGCAAATGATTCAAACCTTGTATTTAATTGAAAACATCACAAAGACAATATATGAATTCTTGAAATGAGAATTTTTTTCTGATTGAATTTGATTTCAGCAACATATTTACACTAATGACCTATGGCATTATGGATGCTGGCTTTTTTAAAGGTGCACTGTGCACTGATAAACAATCTGAATGGTCCCTTGCCTATTCTTTACAGTGTCTAGGATTTCCAAAAAGAATTTCAAATTCAAATTACTCTATTATTCTATGAAGTCCTGTGAAAAACTAAGAGCATCCTTACTGCTTCCATGGGAATTAGCAGCCAGGTGCTGCCAATCAAATGTATGTGATTAATTTATCATCAGCAAGTGTGAGCACTTCTATAAAAGCAGAGGTTTTGACAGTTTGTTGGTCTGGAGCATTCAGATGTGTGTTAACACAATATTTCCAGGAGTGGATATTCCAGCAATTTCAGTCCAAGGTGCAATGCTCGAAGAAACTGCGAAAACCCAGTCAGCATGTTAAATGCTGAATTTCAATTAGTGCAATTAGAAAAAGACTGAACAAATACGGCTTAACTGGAAAGGTTTGCAGGAGAAAGACTCTTTACTCTAACATGAACACAGCAATGCAGTTTAGCTTTGCAAAACTGCATCTGAACAAACCACAGGACTTATGGATCAATATCCTTTGGACAGATGAGATTAAAGTGGAGATATTTGGCCATAATGCTCAGTGAAAACCAAACACAGCACATCAGCACAATCACCTGATACCAACTGCCAAGCACTGTGGTGGAGAGATGATGATTTGGGCTTGTTCTGCAGCCACAGGACATGGGCACCTTGCAGTCACTGAGTTGACCATGAACTCCTCTGTATACCAAAGTATTCTATTCCAGTAGCTAAAGCGTGGCACAAATTGGGTCATGCAGTAAGAAAATGATCCCAAGCACAGCAGCAAATCTTAATGGCTGAAAAAGAAAAGAATCAAAGTGCTGCAATGGACCAGTCAAAGTCCAGACCTCACCCTGACTGAAATGTTGTGGCAGGACCTTTAGAGAACTGTGCATAAATGAATGCCCAATAACCTAAATGAAATGAAACATTATAAAGTAGAGTGGGCCAAAATTCCTCCAATTTTGGCCCACAATGTGAGAGACTGATAAAGTCATCTAGAAAACAACTGCTTCAAGTTATCCCTGCTGAAGGTGGTTCTACAAACTAAAACGTGGTTGTTTTTTTTCACCCGATTGTGCATACAGTGATTTCCTGGATACTTTTTGATATTTGGTACTGTAATGATAAAATCCCCCAAATCCTTTGCACTTTTATGTTGAGAAACATCATTCTTAATTAAAAAAAAATAATTTGCCCACCCAGTCTTTCACAGAATGGTGAGCCCATCTTCATTCTCGGCTCTTTTATATTACTGACCTGTTCCTAATTAACCTTTTCAATCAAATATGGGGTTTAAAGCTTTTGGAAGTTGTATGTCTAGCATCGTGTGTCATCAGCTGAGAGCCATACCTGTTCTCTACTATCTGCTGTCTGATCATTTTGACGTATTCAAAGCTCTCCACACAGCAGATGTCATACACCAGGATGTAAGCATCGGCATTGCGAACTCCTCTGCAGCGCAAATCCAGCCATTCCTGAAAGGACAGATATGGACAGAAAGACATAAAAAATACGCAAACAAATAAGTACGGCCAGGACCCGTTTCAGTCAAGTTTAAGAGATGACATGGTCTGTCAGATGGAAGATTGTACAGACGTGTAAAGTTCCCAGACAGTGTAACCTAATGGCTGTGTCAAAGTCTGACATTTCCTCAAATGCCACGATGACGTTATTTGTGGTTCAGCGTGAAACAGCTCATCCACTCATGAATAGATTCTTTGAATTGAAATTGGGTGTGGACATTAATGTCCCCCTTCAGGACAAACTGATGACTTTGCTACCAGCGTCTTCATCAAAGAGAAATTTTAATCTAATACTTTGATTCATGACAGATTAAAAGGCTAATGATAATCCTATCATCCTCGGTTCATTTTTTTTTTATGTTTATGTAACAGAACTTTTCTCTGTCATAGTTTGCTTGCCTCTGCAGTTAAAAAGTGCAGTCAATGAATTCCTAGATCAGACATGGTTCTGGGAGTCTCACAGCTTTGAACAAAGTCATAAAACATAGTGACCACCTAGCAGTAAAACACTGCACACTGCCCAAGGACAATGACAGAGGCAGGGGAAAAGCAAACACACAAGCTTGTGTCAGGAGAGGGAAAAGAAACACACGGTGCTGTTTAACTTTTTTCGCATCTTTGCGATGCAGAGCATGTGACGTGGCAAAAAAACAAAACAAAACAAAACAAAAAAAAAGCATTTGTTGGATGCTAATGGCATTTAAAGTGTAATTAAAGCACACAGTGCAGGTGGGTCTGTTTGTACTATACTGAGGGCCATTAGTTTTAATAGAAACATGAGGACCCATCCTTCTATCCAGTTGTGTTTCACTGAGCCCTCACAAGCTCACCACTACCAACCTACTGCCTGTAACAGCATGAAATTAATGTATAAACATTTGATCTGATAAAAGAGGAAGAGGCAAATAGAGGAAGTTCAGGGGATGGAAAAAATTCTGCTGAGGGAAGGAAATGAGAACACAAACACAAGCCTGGGAGACTGTTGGAGAGATGAAAAAGGCAACAGCAGATCAAGGGATGAGCCGACATAACCTCTGGTGTTCCTACACACTGCTAATGAAGGGTCTAGACTCTCTGCGACTGTCTCAGTTCAGTTCAGTAAAATATAATCCAGTACAATTTAATATCATTTAATGGGCAAACAATGGAAATTAGCTTTGCAATAAACAGGGTCATTCTTATTAGATGCTGACTGCTGTAATGCACAAACTGCACGACAGCACTTGAGACAATGGTGCGACGAGGATCTTTCAAATGGAGTGTAACATCTGGGGAAATACACTTTTGTAGCTGGGAATGAGACTGACTAATAATGACTGTGAAGATGGAGCTATAAATTGCAAGCTTGGCGAAACATAAATGCCGGAAGCATGAAAAACGTGCTTGGCTCTGCATCGAAACCAAAATCAGTTTTCTGTCACATTTGCAGCTCACCAGGAAACATGTTACACACAGGTTTATTACATTCATCTAAACGAAGTGTAAAAAGTTGCACAAGATGTGGCCTTAAAGGGGGCTTATGTGGCCCGCAGCCTTGTTTCTTGTGGTCACTTTGAAGTTGCCAGTTCACCGGTGCTTATTTCCAGGAATGTGAACTTGTCTAATGCTTGGAAAGCTTGAGTACATTTCCCAAAGCTTAAACTGTTCCTCCAGTTTAGCTTACAATAATACAGTATCAGTTTCCTGCTTGAGGTACTTGAAAAATAGCTTTAATTTTTCCATTGGTTTATTATGTTAGTCAAGCAAGACTGTCTTAGTATAAACTAATTCAGTTTAACAAAAATAGCTAATTGTAGCATTCCATGAATCTGAGTTGTCTGTCTTTTGTTGATGTCTACATTTTTAAAAAAATCCGCATTTATTTAAGTGGGATCCAGTTACTGAACTAAAATGCTGTCAGTATAAAGTAACACTAATTCCTACCTAACTGGATATTGTTACTTTTTTCTTGTAAATGTTTTGAACAGGTTGCAGCAATCTGGTCATTCTCCTCTGACTTCTGGCATCAACAATGCATTTGCACCCAGAGAACTGCTGCTCGCTGTACATTTTCTCTTTTTTGGACCATTCTCTGTAAATCCTAGAGATGGTTGTGTGGGAAAATCCCAGTAGATCAGTAGTTTCTGAGATACTCAGACCAGCCTGTCTGGCACCAACAACCATGCTACCTTCAGAGTCACTTAAATCACCATTTTTCCCGATTCAGTTTGAACTTCAGCCAGGCATCTTGACCATGTCTACATGCCTAAATGTACTAAGTTGCTGCCATGTGATTGGCTGATTAGATATTTGAGAGCACATGAAAAGCTATGCATAATGAAATGGCCATTGAGAGTAAATTCATGTAAATAATTTATTCTTGTTTATTTTACTGACTTAAAACCTTGGTGCATTTCCACACAATGGCTGGTATTCCATTTGCTCCTAATTCCTGAGCTCTTTTTTGAAAAATACACAAAATTCTGTGAACAATTTAAAAAAGAATTTACATACAAATCAATTTCCAGCGACCACGATTTTCAGAGATACTCTGCTTGATGTATTTGATGCTTTTTGACTGATGCACCTGAACCTCGGGCTCTTATGATTTGGCTGCTTCAGAGCCGTGTTTGTTGTGTCATACTGCTTTGAAAACTCACATATCAAAGTGCTGATTGTGAGGGCCCTTTAATTTTCATGCTTCTGATTAGCATGCAATCTAATGTGACCGCAGAGTGTAGCAGTGCAAAGCTGATTGATTTGCTACAGTATTCTGTACAGCGTTAAGTCATTTTGCCATGTGGTGTTTACACTACACTTTTTTCCACCACTTACACAGCTCATGCAACCTAAAATAGGAATGTGAAAAGAAACAAATTAATTGCACTGCTGTCAAGGTTGGGGGGAATTTGCATTCAAATTAAACATGCTGTACAGCCAATCTGTACAATAAAGATTAACTGATAATTTGTGACAGGCGAGGCTCAGGGAACAGGCGATGATCAGTGTAAGTTGTGATGATAACACAGTGAGGAATACTTTTCATACTCTTTTCATTTTGGAGGGCGTGTTTGTGTCAAGAAGCAGAAAAAGACTCACAGATCAGCAGGAAGATAATGAAGCCAATCAGGCACAGAGATGGCAATGAGATCACTGCCATCAAAAGTAAAAACATGAGTGGGACACTGGCATAAAGTGCAGTTGTTTTTCTCTGGTCTTTCACGGTGTTTTCAGCAACAGGTTCTTTTGCTTTATGATTTCTAATTTCTTCTTGTTGCTCATAAAGTCTATTTATCCATTTTCCTCCTGGAGCCTATCCCAGCTTATATCCTAAAGTGTCTAATACAGCCTCAATCCAAGATGTGTTGTGTTTGCCAAACAAACCGGTGTCATCACAGCTCACCCTGTCATGATAACTGAGGCAGCTGACGATGTAAGGTGCGCACAGTAGCTCTGGTTGCAGCCTCACATCCCGCGGGCTAAAAATAGCAGCTTGCGTTTTCATCTCATATCTCTTTGTCATCCAAGTCCTGTTTTTAAATGTGGAGGAGGAGCTATAGAAGCAGCAATACTACTTCTCCAAACCCAAACAAGAGGCCCAGGCAAAAATAGAGCAGTAAAGACTGGGGAGCGCACTGATACGCAGCTCATGAACTGTAACCAAATGAATGCAAAATGCATGTGTGGGCATGTTTATTTGTGTGTGCTCGCAGGACGTGAGAATGTGCTTGTGGGAGCGTGAATGTGAAGTGTGGTGCCACTGTCTGTGTCCTCCACTCGGTCTTCTTACCACAGCGCAGAAAAAGAGCATCTCATCCTTTGCTCCTCAGGACCCAAACAGAACATGTTTCCCTGACAACCACAGACCATGGACAGTTTTCAGCAGGCTATGGCAAAGCTGCCATAACTCCTGGTATTAGAGGAGGCAGCGTAACCGTAATGAATGATTGTGATGGATCAATACTCCAGCACAAGAGGGTGGCCAGTGTAACCCGGCTGGGGCAAATGCTAAGCATTTACAGATATGTCACACACAGGTCACGCTGGTTGATTTTCAATTAAAATCCATTACATTCCTTAGGGATGGAACTCCCTTTTCTCAGTAATGACCTAAACCAGCAAAACCATTTATTGCTCTTTGTTGTAAGTCTCCAGTGTTGAGGTGACATGGAGACCTTGACCTGTGGGGTCAAGAATGGAAATTCTTGGGAATTAGAATTATTTGGCAAATTGGGACATATTCTTGCTTGTTCCTGCTAGAGAGTTAGCTGAGAACATTATCTCTTCTGCCCATTAAATAATAAGATAAAGCCAGAAGCTGGAAGCTGAGCATTAAGACCAAATTCTACGTCTAACCCAAGCGACAACCTCCAGGCCTGAAAAATGAAGCCAATGCTGAAGTGCAATTATTCAAATGGCCATTTGAGGCTGGCTCCAAAAGCAAGTCAGTCTGCATAGACTCATGATGGAAATGCCTAACTTTACAATAGAAATATTATATTGCCAAAAGTATTCACTCACCCATCCAAATCACTGAATTCAGGTGTTTCAATCACTTCCATGGCCACAGATGTATAAAATCAACCACCTAGGCATGCAGCCTGTTTCTACAAACATTTGTGAAAGAATGGGTCGCCCTCAGGAGCTCAGTGAATTCCAGCGTGGTACCGTGATAGGATGCCACCTGTACAACAAGTCCAGTCCTGAAATTTGCTCACTACTAAAAATTCCACAGTCAACTGTTGGCTTTATAACAAAGTGGAAACAAGAGCAACTCAGCCACGAAGTGGTAAGCCATGTAAAATCACAGAGCAGGGTCAGCAGATGCAGAGATGCATAGTGCGCAGAGGTCGCCCACTTTCTGCAACTTCATTTGACCTTCAAAATAGCTCAAGAACAGTGAATAGAGATCTTCATGGAATGGGTTTCCATGTCCAAGCAGCTGCATCCAAGCTTTACATCACCAAACGCAATGCAAAGCATCAGATGCAGTGGTGTAAAGCACAACGCCACGGGATTGTAGAGCAGTGGAGACGTGTTCTCTCGAGTGACGAATCACGCTTCTCCAGCTGGCAATCCAATGTACAAGTCTGGGTTTGGTGGTTGCCAGGAAAATGGTACTTGTCTGACTGCATTGTGCCAAGTGTAAAGTTTGGTGGTGGTGGTGGTGGGGGATTATGGTGTGGAGCTGTTTTTCAGGAGTTGGGCTTGGCCCCTTAGTTCCAGTGAAAGAAACTCTTAATACTTCAGCATACCAAGAAATTTTGGACAATTTTGTGCTCCCAACTTTGTAGGAACAGTTTGGAGGTGGCCCCTTCCTGTTCCAACATGACTGTGCACCAGTGTGCAAAGCGAGATCCATAAAGACATGGATGAGTGAGTTTGATGTGGAAGAACTTGAGTGGCCTGCACAGAGTCCTGACCTCAACCCGATGGAACACCTTTGGGATGAATTAGAGCAGAGACTGTGAATCAGGCCTTCTTGTCCAACATCAGTGTCTCACCTCACAAATGTGCTTCTGGAAGAATGATCAAAAACTCCCATAAACACACTCTTAAACCTATGGATTAAGAATGGGATGTCACGCAAGTTCACATGTGTGTGAAGGCAGACAAGCAAATACTTTTGGCAATATAGTGTATCTACAGACAATGGAACAAAAAATGTTTCCAGTCTCAGTAGCTGATCTACCACTTCAATTAGGGTAGCTGGTGCTCAGGCAGTAGAGCAGGTCATCAACCAGTTGGAAAGTCAATGGTTCGATCCTTTGCTCCTCCAACCTTGGGCAAAATACTGAACCCTGAGTTTCTGCTGATGCATCCATCAGAGTGTGAGTGTGTTAATATTAAGTCAGAGTGCTTAAGCATAGAAAAAAGCACTTCTGTTAATGAGACTTGTAGTAAGAAAGCACTTTGAGTGCTCAAAGTGAGTAGAACAGTCCTATATATACAGTAAGTACAAGTCCATAGCAACTGTATCAGAGGTGATTTTTTTAAATACCGTATATAATTAAACGTTGCATTTTTAAGGGCACAGTGGATATCAACCACTTGTGGGAGCAGCTAGCTGTCTGCTGGCTTCACCTCCACTAATTCAAAATCATGGATGTAAATATCTCCACTGTGTGCTGTTGGTGACTTTTGAGGCAATTTTCATACAATTAGCTAACAAATAAAATGGCTTGCTAGCACTTAACAGTTAGCAATGTATAATTGTACTAACAGCCCATTCAAGGAACCTCTGTTTCAGTTTTCGTGAGTGAAATTTTAAGATTTTATTTGTATTACTTGGCTGTAATTTGTGTCTTTGCTTGTCAAGCTTTTTAGTTAAGTAAACCTCTGACTTATGAATTAAAGGCTAAAAATGAGCTCTGAATCATTAATTTATAAATCAGTGTGTGACATCACTGTGTCTGTATCCATCTTCTGAATGTCTACAGCCATCTCTATAAATCTCTAGAGTTAGGGCCATAATTTGCTGGGCCGACAATTTTTGTAGTGTTGCTTCTATATACAAAAACAGTGGATTTAGGTCTATAATTTGAAACACAAAGATTGCCAGCTTGTTTAATCCTTTGCGGTCTGAAGTCTTGAATTCATGGACATCAAAAAATGCTGTATTTCCTCCCTAGAGATTTCTGTCAGGCCTTTACAGCAGCCACCTTCAGCTCCTGCTTGTGTGTGTCTCTCCTCTCAGTTTTGTATTTAATAATTGAAAAGTTGCTCTATTAGGTTGAGATCAGGTGAATGACTCAGCTATTTAAGAATAGCCCCTTTCTTTCCCTTGAGAAACTCTTGTTGGGTTGTTTTTGCAGTGTGCTTTGGGTCATTATCCACTTGCACTGTGAAACGCTGTCTGATCAGTTTTGCAGCATTCAGGATTATAGCTCTGTACACTTCGGAATTCATCCTGCTGGATCTATCAGCAGTCACATCATCAATAAACACTAGCGATCCAGTTCCACTGGCAGACATACACGCCCCTGCCTCCACCATGTGATGCTTTGTCCCATGAGCTGTTTCTCTCCTCCATGCTTTTCTTTTCCCACCATTCTCGTATAAATTAATCTTGGTTTCATCTTGCCAGAATAACTCTTTTAAATGTTTTCTGGCAAAGTCTACTCTGGCCTACCTGTTCTTGAGTGTAACTAGTGGTTTGCAGTTGTAAACTCTCTTTATTTCCATTCATGAAGTTCTCTCTTGACATTATACTTTGATAATGACACACCTACCTCCTTAAAAGTGTTCTTGGCTTTGTAAGATTTTGTGAAGTTGCTTTTCTCAATAATGGAAATAATTCTGAGATCATGCACTTTAGTTGTCGTCTGTGGTCTTTCAGGCCTGTTCGTGTTGCTGAGCTGGTCAGTGCATTGATTCTTTTTAACAGGATACCAGAGTGCCGATTTGGGCACTCCTAAAGTTTTTACTCAGCCTAATGATAATGCCCTAATGACATCTATTTGACTCTCATATTTAAAGTTACAGTGAAAAGCTATAAAGTACAAATCTAATCAACTTATTATGTCTGCTTCCTTTGTCATGAAATAACAAGGGACCTGGCCATGAAACTGCTTGCCAGTCAAATGTAGAATTAATTTTGAGCCTCTGAAAATGGAGGACTGTGTATAAAAATGGCTGTAACTGCTAACCTGTTGAATTTTTCACTAAACCCTCTGAATTAAAGCTGAGAGTCTGCACTTCAATCACATCTGGACTGTTTTATTTAAAATCTATTGTGGAGGTGAACAGAGGGAAAAACTGTCTTTGTCCAACAAATTATGGACCTAACGTACACCATACGTATCTCTGTCTTACAAAATGACAGAACAGTAAATCATGGTGTCAATTTGCTGTTTTTTGTTTTGTTTTGTTTTGTTTGATGACCTTTGGACATGCCAACAGATTTTGTTACCACAGAACCAGGGGAGTGGCGCTATAATAATCTTCTCATCAAACTCTCACCAAAAAAAAGCAAATAAGTGCTTTTTAAAAAAAACAACAAAAAAAAAAACTATCTGATGATTCCTATAATCATGTTTGTGTTTATCAACAAAGACAGTTTAAATGTCATTCAAAAAGAATGAGTCATTATAATTATTATGCATTATATTTATGGTAAATTGTCTAATTTGTGCTCAATTTCATATTAAAAGTCTTGCAGATCCTGCCAGCACTCAATGCTTCAGTGATACGTGTGATTCACAGATGCACACAACTTTCTGCTGCATTTGCAAGAGTGAAAAGCAATAGTTTCCCTGCTGTTATGTATGAAAGTATTGACAAAGATAAGTGAGAAAAATGCCCAGAGAGAGCAGGAGAGGGAGCATTTTGTGTGGGAGGAAGTCATGGAGATACATTATGGCAAGAACAAAAGGGAAAAGAAGAGAAAATGAAAAGACAGGAACAAGAAAAATCATGCTGAATCTTCTGTCATGCTTAAATCCATCTGTCATCACATCCTATTGACACACTGTGACAGATGCTCTCTCAATGCAAATATTCTTACAACAGACAGACGCACTACAAAGCAAACAAATCATTACACCATCACAGCTTCACGGTAAAATAATAGAAATCTTGCCTTTCTCCAGCATTAAAAATGATAAAAATGTTTCTGTATGTTGTTGAAATGGGGTCACAAGTCGCCTGCTAGAACGCTACTGCTCTTCTTATAAAATAATCTGAACTGATGAGAAATTGCCAAGCCACATCAGCGCGGAGGCGTACTGACTCACTCCATTCTGCAGCTTATTCATCACAAATTTTATAGGACAATATAAAACCTCATTTGGTCACCCCTTCCCCAACAGTGTCCATTAAACTCTGTGCATACTTTCTAATTGACCAAAAACAAACTCCCGCACTCTCCTTTTTTCCTTTTTTATTCCCGGCTGTATTCTAATAAGGAACTGAGCCTTTATTAAATTTGCTGTGTTCAGCAAGTAAAATTTAATCAGGATTCTCTGTGCTGGCTCAACTCACTGCTTATTATATCCACTGCCCCTGACCCGGGTTACATTTCTGTGGCCAAGGGTTAAACACATACGAGAGCAGTGACTCAAAAACGCCCTGTGTCTCATCACTGCTCTCACTGTGAATAGAGAACAGCACAAGATGAAGCAAGAGAGTGGGCTTTAGAAAGAGCAGGACAAAGCACAGCAGGCCTTGCAGGTGTTGTTCCTCAGCGAATGAGTAACCATAAATCTGTCTGATGGAAATGTTGTGGCAGCACTTCAGCTAATGGATTTCTCTGCCGGCATACCTTCGACAAAGAGCCCGCACCACCTCTCTAAAATTAGCGTGAAATGTTCACGCAAAAATAACCAAATGGTCTCCTGAGGAAAGCTCTCTCATGTGACTCAACCTCTGGGACATACAGACGCACACTTGAACTCATGAGCTGTACCCCCGTCTCCTGCTCAAAGCCTGCTGTCTTTTTCCTTAATGAGAGTTCAATGCACTTTAGCTCAAAAAAAAGAAGAAACTCAGAGCTTTTGCAACAGGAATCTATGGACATGAACCACCGAAGCACTCTGCAGAACTCTTGACGCCTTCCAGTAAAATGTTAAATCTAGTAGTGGAGCTGTGTATAACTCTGACAAGAAGATTGCTCTGCCCCTTAGCCTGCCTGTCAGATGTTTTCTGTGTTAACGCCGGGCTTTGTGAGTGCACAGAAAACCAACACTTTAGGAAGACACTCTTTCTCCCTGTGCTTTTGTTGTCTCCTGCTTGGCCTGATCTCATTTTCTCAGTGGCACTTTTGCCTGTGGTAGATAACCGCAACTGCTCTTGGGAGGGCTATCTGTGACACCGAAGGGGAGAAAAGGAGGGAAATAATTAGCAGCAGCAAATCAACAGCTTTCTGTTGTGACCTTGTGATCTGCCTCTCCAATGAGGACACAACGGACAGGAGTCAATCACACACCTTACGTCAGCAGAGACTTGTGGTGGGACACGTCGTTTCGAGCACCGCACACACTCACACACGCAGAAAGGGATGCACTATATTCACTGCTTAATGGGCTGGGAAAATGATAAAGGGGATTTTAACAAGGAGATCATTTGTCTTGAAGGAAAGATTCACATTTTAATTCCATATTAAAGCCGTTCTCACTTGCCTATATGTAGATTGGAAGGGCTTCAGCTGCTGTAACAGATCCTCCTCTCCACATTAGCCATGAAGCAAGAGAAAGGAAAGTGGAGAGCTCCTGGCTTTCCAACAGTGAGATGATTTAATGCAATTTAAATGCACTGTAAGTGAAAGGGGTCAAAATCCACACTTCTCATTCTGTAGAGCTCAGTGTAAACTTTATTTGAAACTAAAACAGTGCTTAATTCGTCTGATTCAGAGAAGGTAAGCAGAATAAAACACAAAGGGGATTTGGGATTTAAAAGATTATTGCTAAGACTGATTCAGACTGTGGAAGCCTCGTAAAAATATATTTTTACTCAAAATGAGGGCTCTAGAGTTCATCACCCATCACTTACAAGCCTCTGTGTTTTCTCCCTCTCTCCTCTCCTTTCCTCTCTTTTCTTCCCCTCTCTTCTCCACTCATCTATTCCCTGTTGTTTCCAGATGCTACTGGATGGAGGCTGCCCTGCCTCTATCTCTTTTAGGGGAAGCAGTTCTCCCACATTCTTTGTTCTCTTTTTTTGTTATTGTTCATTTTTTGCTGGTTTAATTGTGTTTTTTGAGGCTTTTGGTGCAGTTTGTAAATTGAAGCCTCTGTGTGTTTAGCTGAGTGTTGCCTTTCTCCTTAGTTGTGGCTGTAATGTTACTTTAAGAAAGGATCTGTAAGGCAAAGGAGGAGGAAAAGTTATGGCATCTAATAATGCTTTCAATACGATCGCGTGGGGACTGTTTTAAGAGAGGCTGAGTGCAAGCCCACATTTGAAAACTAAATGAGATCCCCCCACCCACCCCCAGAATCTCCAATTCTTGTCAAGAAAGATCTGCAAAAGATCTGCAAAGTGGCTGCAAAGCCTCGGCGTTCACTGTGCTTTTTCTTGCTATGATCCTGCGACCAGATGTGCCTCCAACTAATGAGGTGTGGCATATGACCTGTGGTCGGGAATAAAATGGCAGTCTGTTCTATTTTTAAAAAGGGACTTTTAACCAGGTGCTGTGGTGCTGCCTGAGGCACAATCCTGCAGATTCAACACAGCCACCAGCAGCACCACCACCAACTCACAGAGCACCACTCTTTGTTGGAAGTCTGCAGAAGACATGTTATGATTAACACACAAACAATAAGCAAGTTTACAACCTTTCTTCATGATGGGGTTGAGAGAGAGAGAGAGAGAGAGAGAGAGAGTTTAAAACGTCAAAGTGAAGCTCTTAGTCTTTAAGTCAGGCAGGTCTCCATAGCAACTAGTAGACTAGGGATATCTGATAGTGAAAGAGGAATAAATAAATTGGTGTTTTGCCTTTGAGAGATGTTAGTGGCTGTGAACAGACGGGCACTTGTAAGATTAAGTACAAATTAAATAAATGAGATGCGGGTTCAGGCAATCAGAGAATGGATCCCCCAAGCTTGTATAAATCCTTCTTTAATAAAGTTCCTGAGACAGAGACATGATACCTGACTGGAGCTCGATGGAAAAGAGGAGATTGGCGGGACGTCCAAAATCTTCAGCTCGTACATGTTCCCGTTCAGTATAACGGAGGGTCTGTACACATATCTGGTCCTGGTCGGCGTGTACACCTCCGAGAAGTCGTTATAGATGAACTGGCGGATTATAGAAGTTTTCCCCACTCCGGGAGCACCGATCACTGCGATACTCAGCGTCTCCACCATTCCTGGAGCTCGAGTTCAGCACCATGGACAGCGGCGGCAACAAGGACAGATGTGGTAGTCCAGAAACACAGCTGGGCGCCGCTGTTTTTGTTGCTGCTCTGGTGGAATTCAGCCCACCCGCCGCTGCCCCTTTAACCAGCAGCCACTAAATCACCTTAACTGGCCTCAGCTGCTTTTAGTAGAAGAATCGGTGGGAGAATAAATCACCCACCCGTCGAGAAGAGAGAGGAAACTTTATCTCCAAGCCACGCAGATGGTCAAAAATAAAGCCCAGCCACTAATGGATTGGTTTTCGCTGCCTCTGCAAGCCAACGCGAGGAGAGAAACTCCTGGTTTTTAGGGGACACCCCCAGGCAACCTCGTCCCCGGAGAGGAAGCATAAAAGTCCGCCCTTGCTGTCTCCACATGGACATAATCCTATCAAGGCTATACTCTGCTGACCTTGTCCAAACGCACAGGAGCTCTCGGTGTCTTCATTGATTATCTCCTCCGCACCTCTCACTGATTCCCAGCGATGCACCACCGCGCTCCTCCATCACAATGAGGACGGGCGCGCAGACGCTCGTCTCATAAGCTTTCCACGTGTTCCCGGATTGGCTGCAACCCCCATAATCTTCTTGTTTTCGAATACAGAATGATCGATTTGCATGTGTGCGATTTAAAAAAGAAGAGGTAGTCCACACAGCCGACAGACGTGCGTATTCTGTGAAGGCATCTGGAGTCTTAACGAAGGTTGTGCGTCTGCCGTTGGAAAGATAGGAGCTCTCCACCTCCCCCCTCTCTCTCCATCATCATTTGCAATATCCACTGCCCTGCTCATCCAATAGGATCGTGTCATGCGCAAGGCGTGTAAAAGCTTTGAGCTCCCATACGCCGCAAACAAATAGCTGAGGAATAGGACACACACACTATACATCATCTCAGTGCCAGGGTCACGGAGAGGCGGCGCAGGACCGAACATCATATCTCTGAGGTGACTTATGACTGGACAGAGTCTTCGGGCACGGGAGGCGGGATATGTCCCATCAATCACTGCAGGCTGACAGCGGAACACAATAGACAAAGCTGAGGATTAAACACAATTTAATTTATGGTTCCTCAGAATAAAAAGAGATGAGCTTCAGAAGAGTGAAACCTTTTCACACGAGACTCTTTTTGTAAAGGGTTTACATGTTTTATCTCACGGCTTTGTAGATTAGTTTTATTAACAATAACAACGCTGTAGATCCCACTGTATACGGAGCAATTACAAAAAGTACCTTAAAAAACAAAAAACAAAACAAAACAAAACATGTGACATGCATAAATTGATGTCCGACAACTTGAAAGTCCAAATTAAAAATGTCTAGAAAGCATTTCAAGTTGTTCTAAAGAAAATAAAAACTTTATTCTAAAAGTTGAGAAATAACTGTCACATCAGCCAAAATATGAAAAAATTAGCTCAATAAAATATAGTACAAAATGTCAAAAATTATGCCAAACAGAAAATTCAAAAGGAGCTAAAACAAAAACAAATGTAAATATGTTACAATAAGGAGATTAAAGATAAAATATGTATAACGTAGCAAAGACTATTTTTTTGTTTAAAAAATGTCTTATTATAAAATGGAGGAATAAATGTGTGCTTGCAATGAGTGATAAATGTCAAATCTGGAAAAATGTCATTTGCTCAGACGTAGATGAAGTGTAACCTAAATTTATGGGCTTTCTCCCAGATGCAAACATGTATTGAATCTCATGATCCAGAACCAGCTGCCATATGGTCCAATTCAGCTCTCTGAATGGCTTTGGAACATAAGGAAATTTCTGAGGACGGGAGCATAAATTTTGGCCCTTTAACTGTATTTTGATCAGTTTGACAGTCCGAGAGGCATATTCCAGAGTAAGAGATAAATCATTAAGTGAAATACATTGTTCTTTTGTTTTTCAGTTTAATGGTAGAAAAATCCTCTTTTCACCATTTGCAATATAATTTTCTGGTTTGACAATAAATATGGGAGATTTTCTGTGACTTTACAGTTAATTCTTACAATGTAAGTCCAATGTGAGCTACGCTGGCAGTTTTATTTAGTTTTTTTTATTTTATTACAGCAGCATTTCTTTATAATGTGGAAAAACATTAAAATTGCATTTTTTTTTCTCAAGACATCATTAAATGTGAACTTATTTACAATGAAAGTAAGAGGAACAGTTTAAAGGAAACAGCTTTATTGGTCCCGCTCACTTAAGATGAAGCGGAGACTGATGTAAAATGAGTTTGACAATCCTGCCACTGACAATAGCGAAACTTAACAGTGCTGTAACTGGACAAATTAAAACAAAACAAATCATAACTAGTTTAAAAGGAAAGTTTTCGCTTCTTGTTTTCCTGACAACACTTCAGTAAATCTATTTGAGAGATAAAATACTGACAACTTTCCTGGCATTCACATTAATTACATTTGTCGTTTGGAAGTGAATGATTGTGCTCTCATACAGAATAAGCCTTCACCAAAAAGGGAGTAACACCCCCTTTTAGGATTCATTCATGACAGAGGATCAATATCATAGATGTCACATCTTCAGAGTGCGCCAATTTTCCTCTGGACTTCCTGATTCATGCAGCCAGAGATCTGAGATGAGAAGTGTTTGTCATCAGCGTTAGCTTGTACACGGGAAATCTTGGTTAAGCTTTCCTAAGCAGGTTACACTGCCATGAAGACACTTTTTTGATGGACAAACCTCAGACTTGACTCCTGGATCAAGGCTGAGCACAGCTGAGAGTCTGCTGACTTTTGCACGCAAATCTGTGAAAGCTGTTCACTCAACGCTGGAGCAGAGCTCTGCTGCCCATGAGAGAAAAGCACCGCAAAGGTCAGACAATTTTGTGGTGTGTGATAACGGTGCACATACATTTCCAGGTCCTCAGGGGGAAATCTGGGGTTTACCAGGGCAATAAAACTAAGCTGAAATTCCTTTAACACTGGAATTTCAGCATCAGCAAAAAACCAAAACGGGACAAAAAAAAAAAAAAAACAACAATACACACAATATGAATTAATCAAGACTTTTAATAGTTCTTCAAATGATGTACACGCAATGGAAAAAAACCCCCATCTGATTAAACATTTGATTTTTTTTTTTGTACAGCATGTCATAAATCAGCTGCATCACACACAAAGACACACACAGAATACACAGCCTCCGTGCTAGCGTCGCTGAGCTGATTCTGTAGCGCTGATAGAAAGGGTACCAGTGTAACAGCTCGGAAAAAGGAATCCAATTAATCAGCCGAGTCTGCAGGTCAAACAGGGACACCGCATGTTGATCCAGCCTTGTTTTAACAAATACCGCATGCTACCTACATGTGCGCTTGTGACTCAGAAGCGTTACAAACCATGACATCAGTTATCCCCCCCCAACCTGAGCCTTCATGTCAGGTAAGCCATGGATGTTGAGAGCTGCAACATGGTTACACGGAGAACAAAGTGCCCGAGTGGCTGACGCAGAGAGCAGCAGCACTTATAAAACTGTCGCCACCTGAGGCCCTCTCCCAGTTTGCCGCATGTACACTAATGAGACTACAAACACAAATTAAACCATGGAATGACTAAGTAAGAGAGCAGTCAGAGGCCAACTGCTGCTACTCTATAAAATGTTGAGATATTGATGTAAAAATTAAACACAGTAACACAGTTTCCATGCACACGGAAAAATTGACATGGACAAAAAAAAAAACTATAAAAGACAAAGACAAACAATAGTGTAGTTTTTATGCATTTGTGTGTCTCTTTAGGTCCCCACAGCCTTTTATCCCCTTCACAGAGAGAAGCTAAAAGGCAGTTAAAGCCTTTTTCTAACATCTTAATTGAAATTACCCCCCTAAATAAATACGGCGAAAGTGATTATTCACCTGCTGATCAAAGATGCTAAAAATAGACTCCAATTTGCAGAGAAGCAGGGTTAGAAAATTATAAGAGCCTCATGCAGAGAAACATTCACAGCTGCCCCCCCCCAAACAAATAAAGATTGTTTAAGGATGGCTCGGGCAGGGAAGAACTGGGGGCCTGAATTCAAAGAATTTAGCTTGAAATGATTTCCTGAAGGTGAAGCATGTGGTGTGAACAAAGAGGGGACAGGATACTGGAAGCAAAGAGTGAACCAGAAATCTGAAGCTTTGGGGGAAAGAAAAGAGAAAAAGAAAAAGGGGGAGAACAGACCATTAGCCATCCTGATGAAATGGCTGGGTGACACAAAGACTGACCAAACGCAGCAGGAAGTGGCTCCCGCACTGCGTGCAGTTGTGGTGTGGTTTGTTGGGGGGGAGGAAGGGGAGGGAGAGAAGGGCCCGGTAGTCTGTGAGGGCTGCGGCTGGGGTGACGCACGAGGTGTTTATTCAGTTCTTCAGCACCACCTCGTAGCTCTGGAACACACACTGGGAAACCTCTGCAGCTCTGCACTTCAGAGAAACCTGAGGAAAGACAAGTTAGGGTGAGCATGATGTGAGTTATAAAGCAGTGTTAAAAAGCAGCATTTTAAAGATTTCATGAACAAACAGCAGGTTTTTAAAGACCTGCTGCGGATTATATAAAGCAACTTAGAAAAGGCAATAACTTATTGTTTGATCTAAATCTTTGCTGTCTGAGTATGAAAAGAACAAAACCTGTTTCAACTGATATCTCCATCAGAAACTTTATGTAGCATTTCTTCAGATTTGTGAGCTTGTGAGTGCATGGTAAATAAACTAAATTACCTCATCTTCCTTTTTTCCAGAAGATTAAATTCATCATTTTCAAGATGGGAAGAAAGGCTTTGGATGACCCCCCCCTCCCCGATTCAGTCAGATGTACAGATAGAAATACAGATACATATACACTCTAGAGAAAACAGAAGAAGCCTCTCCACTCTTTGATCTCAGTCTCAGCTGGGAGTAGGTTTAGGATTAGATGGAGCTTCACAAAGTGTCCCCCCAACCCCCCATCTTACTGCAATCACTCTGCAGATGTCATTTCCTCAGATCCAGAAATACACTATTATGAGCAGCATAAGGCAGCTGCAGGACAGATAGTGCAAAGACACTGTAGAAAATGTGTAATAATTGTAAATGACAGTGAGACTGAATATTTTAAAATGTTTCTCTAATTAATTGCTGCACAGTAAAAACCAGCTGTGCTTTCTCCGAAGGCGAGTGGAACCCTTAATAACCTGCACGCCTCTGCGAAGTGGCAAAGTGAAGAGAACAACCTGCATTTTTCTTGCCTTGACGGTACACAAAAACCAGACTGCAGGCCTTTCAGCTTTAATCACTGTCATTTCTTAGAATCACATTTGTTCCGCTAAAGTGGAGCTGGAATAGTTTGAAGGTCACACCGTGGTTTGCCTACGATAAGCACCGACCCCGCGTGACTCTGGTTTTTAAGCGACAAATACAAACTGTACTCAAAGATAAGTAATTAAATCCCAGAGTGTCATGTCCAGATTAGTCCTAAAAAATCTGTATTTCAATATGAGTAATGGATCTGTGCGCTTTATTAAAAAGGGTAGGATGACCTGCATTTCTCTAATGTTTGATCATTTCAGCACCCCACCCCCCAGTTCTCAAAGACTACACACCAAACACTGACAACATTGTAACTACAATGATCAGTTGGAAAGTTGATGAGTGACTGATGGGAATTTCACACCAGGCCCTTCTATGGCTCTCTGAATACCAATACCAAAGGCAGGTGATGGAGTGTGGCATGTTTGCTGCCACAGTGCTGCAGTCGACTTAAGCAGTAACACTGCACAGCTCCTTCAGTGCTGCACCACTACACTCAAGGCTCTTTATTAATGCATGCTGCTGCTGGCAACATTTAGACAGCCAAGCTCCTATCAGCAAGATGTGAAGAAACGCAGACGCTCCATCCACTGTGTACAAGCTGCTAGTAAGAGAGCAACTGCGAGAAACTGCAGCGTTCACGTCTTTAGCCAAGAGCCTGCTGCTAAAATATTGGTTTTATCAGACAAGGAAATTAAAAAAAAAAAAAAATCTGTCTGTGAGAGAGTTAGTTCTTCACAACAGCTTTGTTTCGTCATCTCAAGACAATTTTGGTGTTTACATAATTCTATGCAGAAATACCAATAGGACGAGCAATCGTTTTTATTTCTTTGCAGTAACGAACCAGCCCGAAAATGGTGCAGTTTTTTTTAAACCTGCATAAAAGAAGACTTGGAGCCACCACACTGTGATGCAGCACCGAAACAGGGAAAAGCAAAGAAAGTTGGCTAATTGATCCATATTCACATAATAGCATCACACAGTTACTGCAGATTTGTCGGCTGTGCATCCATGATGTGAATCTCCTGTTGCACCACTCCAAAAAGGTGCTCTGTTGGATTGAGAACAAGTGACAGTGGAGGCCATTCGAATTCAGTGAACTCAAATGTTCAGGAAACTAGTTTGAGATTGTTTGAGCTTTGTGACAAGGTGTGTTATCCTGCTGGAAATAGCCATCAAAAGATGGGTACACTGTGGTTATAAAGAGATGACATGGTCAGCCACAATACTGAGGTAGGTTGTGGTGTTTAAATGACGCTCAGTTGGTATTAAGGGGCCCAATGTGTGCCAAGAAAATATCCCCCACACCATTAAACTACCACCACCAGCCTGAGCTGCTGACAGAAGGCAGGACAGATCTATACTTTCATGTTGTTTACACCACATCCTGACCCTACATCCAAATGCTACAGCAGAAATTGAGACTCATCAGCCCAGGCAATGTTTTTCCAATCTTCTATTGTCCAATTTTGGTGTGCCTGTGTGAAGTGAACCTTAGTTTCTTGTTCGTGTGTGTGTGTGTGTGTGTGTGTGGG
>JASGAU010365583.1:0-14114 GCA_030220045.1 Australoheros facetus
CTGATATGCAACTATAACAACAAAACACAGGCATATACAAGAGAACAGCTTTGAACAGCCGTCCACTGTAGTGACCACTATGCATGAAAGGGTTAAATATACATCTTTAATTAACTCGGTTTTTAGTGCCTAAACCTAACCAACTAGCTTTCACCGCCTAAAGCTAACAAGCAGCTTTTAGCGCTTTAACCAAGCTGACTAGTTTTTATTGCTTAAACCTAAGTGCATAGTTTTTAATGCCTAAAGCTAAAGGAGTGGGCTTCAGTGATTACAGTGGCCTCTCGCTATATTGTGGTTTCCTTTTTGTGGTTTCACTGTATCATGTTTTGGTTTTTTTTCTGTTTCGTGGCGTTTTGTGGGATTTTGCAGTATTTAGGTACTTCTGTAACACCCCATAACTATGTTCATCACTCGGACAAAGAGATCGGTTACACCTACGCCTTTAGTGGAAATAAAGGTTACGGCTGAGGGTGAAGATGCTGCACAGCTACATTATTCATCATCTTCATCATTCAGGTTGTAGTAAGAGAGAGTGAAAGGTTTAGAGAAGTGTGGGAAGAGTTTATAAAGCCTTAAAATATATATAAATAGTAAAATAAATATATAATAAATATAACGCCACTACTTTGTGGATTTTCACCTGTCGCAGGGTCTCTGGAACGTGACCCCCGCGACAGGTGAGGGATCACACCTCTTTTAGTTTATCTAACCTATTAGCTTTTATTTCTTACACTGAAGTTTTTATTGCCTCATTTGAAAAACATAATTGTGTTACAGCAGGGAGCCCACAGTCCTACACAGAGCCAGCTACTTTGTGTTTTAATTTGTTCTTTGTAATAAAAAGGTAATAAAATGATCATAAAAAGTTCATGTTTTGGGTTTTATTGACACAGTAGATCAATATATCTGCATGTTTGGGTTGCAAACATGCCCCCCCCCCCTGTTATTCATTACGGGGACCCTTGTTGTGGGAGTTCAGAGTCGCAGCCTCGGGCCCACACTCAGGCTTTGTCTAGCTTGGCTGGCCACTGGAAAATGAGTGTCCTTTCTGGTAATCCCGATCGCCTGCTCCTCATTCTCATTGTGTGCTTTTCCTTTAATTTCTCCTTTCTCTGCCACAAAGCCGGCGGCATTACCTACGAGGAAGAGGGGATCTAAAGTATTTGATTCCAATTCCAGGCAAACCCTGAGGGGGACTTCATCAGCACGGCAGCCTGCGGCGTCTCACACCGAGACAGACGGAGAGGGGAGAGAAAAGCTATTAAAGTTGTATCTTAAAAGGTCAATAACATTCGCTGTAATGACTCTGACTGTTTAATCCAAATATATGGGTGTGTGGCTGAGCCCTGCTGCTGACATTGATAGACTTGAGTGGCAAGCGAAGGATCCCTCCCTGTCAAAACATCCGCGGCTGAGAGGTAATGAGAAACGCCACTTGAGTGTAAACTCTCCAGCAAAAAGCCTCATCTCGCCTCTCCCTCTAATCACCGGGACTGTCTGACTGTGAAGAAGTGCTTGTTTTGTATGTGAGACAATCAATACTGGACCATCCAGCAAAACCTCCAAATATGTCCAGCGCCAGGGTTTTTCTAAACATCTGCACAAGACGGACGTGCAGGGTGATGAATCGTGACACGCAGGCTGATTATTGCACTAAACACGGACACGTGTGAACAGGAGACATGAAAAAGGTCAGTCGTTCATTGAAGATGTGAATTTTAATCACTATTTTATCAAAAGTTCATATTTGGTACAAAAATATTGTTTCTGCTGGAGATACAAATCTTTAAAATATAACAGATTACACAAATATGATGGTATCTGGTTCTGTTAGTGTTGGGCTGCTTCTGTGCACAGGTGTTAATGTGCACAGGTGTTAATGTGCACAGGTGTTAATGTGCACCACACGGTCCACATCCTGTCCACACAGGTTTCTGTCCATGACGTCGATGTTAAAGGTGAACTCGTCTGCTGCTAAAGCAGCTTTGCATGACTCACAGTTTAAAATCATTCTTTGGTTTAAACTGGACCGTGATGCAGCCCTGAAGTTCATCCTCCGTATGAAACAAGCTCCTCCCTCTTTAGTCCAACTGTCTTCTCATTGGGTGCCCCTCACAAACAGGAGGGCTTCTGTACTCACAGACAGAGCTGAGTGTCTGAGATGACAGCATAAGGGACATCGCTCTTTGTGACATCATACAGATCCAAGAGTAGAAAAAAACGATCTGAGGCCAGAGTTTTTGCTCCACGTTCGAGCTGGCACCGCCCAAAACAGTCGTGCACTATGATGAGCGGTTATGCAGTATTTCAAAGCATTCGGCCGCACCTCCGTCCCATTGGCACAGGTGTATAAAAGCCAGCACCTGGCCATGCAGTCGCTCTGTAATAGGATGCCATTGGCAACCCAGGTGGCTGTAGCTCAGTATCGGCAGGTCAGGGGTTCGATTCCTGGCTACTCCAGGCTACATGCCAATGTATCCTTGGGCAAGATACCTAACCCCAAGTTGCTCTCTGACACAACCGTTGGAGTGTGAATGTGTGTGAATGTTAGATAATTAAAGCACTTAGCTTAGTTAATATGGAAGTGCTTGTATGAATGGGTGTGCATGGGTAAATGTAAACATGCTGTATAAGCGCTTTGAGTGCTCTGACTGAGTAGAAAAGCGCTATATAAGAACTAGGCCATTTACGTCAGTTTGTGGAATCTCTTTCCTCCCTGATGTTCCGAGATCAGCCACTCGGAGCACAAACGTCACATCCTCGGATTTCAGTGGAGGATTCATCTCGACTCCTTCACACAGAAATGAGCCCACGGAGTCAGTGAAGGTCTGAGTTACATCACGATCCATTACAGAGCTTAACACAGCTGCAGAGAGCAGAGTTAAATGATGGCAATCAAACCTGGTTTAATAAACAGGTGAATCCTTCTATCAGGTTTCCAGCCCACCACCCTGACATCTTCATTTTCCACACTCTTCCTCCCGGCTGCACGGCGGGAGGATCGTTCGGCGTGGACATGAGCGCTCGGACTCCTGCAGCGGGGAGGTGGAGGGGGTTGTTTGGGAGATGGGATGATATGTGGTTGTGTTTGTCCAGAGCTGAAACACAGCCTGATATCATCTCTCCAGCTCCCGGGCAGCTAATGTGATATTTGCTGTCGCCCTGGCCCCCAAATCCGGTGTCAAGCAGCAGATCTCATCTGCGATGTAAGACAATTTCCGCATATCTGAAAAGACAGTTTCTCCAGTCAATAGACTATAAATTGCACTTGGAAAATGGTATCATCTTAACTAGAGGTTATTCACTTTCCTCCCTGGGTGCAGAGGCTAACCCCTCCTTTTTTAATAATTTGTATGTTTAGATGTTTGGTCAATCTGCCTTGCACTTGTAATGTCTCATCGGAGAGCCCATCAATCAGCTCCATCCTGGCAGAAATCTCCTTCCACAATATTACACGTTATTAAAAGGATGATCAGGAGGCAGCTGGGTGTGTGCTGGCTGAGGCCCGCTTCTCATTTTCCGAGTGCACGGCCCCCAGAATAATCTGGTGATTTATCCCCCACCTCCCTCCATCAACAAGTGCCGCAGGCTCCGTGTCCTCAGCGATGAAACGCCGTTTACTCCGAGCTCAGAGAGCCACAGGTATCATCATCTGTCCCACCTGGAACAAAGACTCGTTTCATCTTCATTCAGCTTCACAGCAGCTGCTGTCAGCTGCTTATCGCACTGTTAAAGGCACACAGCGCGAACCCCGCAGAGCCATCGTTAATCATGACACCTGTAAAGTGACCTGCAGCCATCATTTTAGCATCATCCAAACGTGCACGTCCACTCACAGGACCTGCTGCACACCTGAGTGTGGCAACAAGGCAACTTAAACGTGATGAAGCAACTTCGGTGCACCAAGATGGCAATAAAATGGCAATAATTAAATGGGGTCAAGTTGGCAATTACCAGCAATATGTTTATGATAATACGGCACTTAACTGCATACACACAAATTCAGATTAACTCCTTATGTTTAGAGTCCAGAACCTCTTAGATGTGAGACAGAAACTCAGAGACTTCTCCACAAACAAGGACGCAGTTGCTGCAGGACAACAATTTAACTGCTAAGTGACATACAGGCTCTCAGCAACCTTCCTTTAGGAACCAGAGTACTGAGTGGAGTCTCCTGTTGCAAAGACACCCATCACAGACATGTGGTGTTCATTAGCACACATAGCAACGTGTTGTCCATGTTTATAACTTGGACAACAATTATTCACAAACCATCAAGTTTACTGCAGTCAGTCCAAGTCTCACAGCGACTGTCTGGAGACGAGTTTCCTCCTATCAGACAGATGTTGGTTGCTGCAACTACTTGCAACAACAAAAAAATTCAGTGCAATTACTGATTTTCATACGGCAGTCGAAAGATCATGTGCACACCTGTGGCAGGCGTCCGTTGAAGTGTCCGCCCAATAACTCGGCCTACACTTACCAAACGTCATCGGTCGATAGCGTATGACCGAAGTAAGGTTAGGGTTGTATATGGGGTCACTGGGGTCAAGATCAAGGTCACTGTTACTTTAAATAGAAAAACAGTGTCCACTCAACAACAGGGTGATAAACAGGGCTAATACAGTGTGACGGGCGTATTTTACCCTCTAGGCGGTGCTCTTGTTCTTTGCTGCCCTGTTTTCACCGTAGTGTAGCTGAGCTAAGCTGAGCTCATGTTAGCCAGTGTTGTTGTCTGTTGATGCTGGGAGCAGGAGAAAGGCAACGAGGGACTCAGAGCATCAACACAGGAGCATCCTTTGGGTTTTCGTCAGTCCGCAGGCTGTTAGAGGCAACCAGAGAGTCGGAGAAGGCCTCGGTTTTTGTCATGCTGCAGTCTGTTCAGACATTACCAATAAGAAGTGTTAGATCCATGACAAAATGGTTATTATAATTAATGTATGCACACATACATAGGCATGGCAGCTCTGGTAGTCCCCGGGGCCTTTACTGCCACGTCACAGAGTATGTGTAAGAGCAAATATAACGACATATAGCAATAATCAATAATATCAATTCCAGTGTTTGATCAGCACCGTGGAAAACAACCTCAGTCAGAGGAACAGAGCCAGTTATCTGAGCTTATGCTATAAACTCACACCATCATCTTCAACCAGGCTAAACCCACAGAGCCTCAATAAAGTAACATAAAGATAATAATAAGACAACGATATCTGTGCATCATCAGCATGATATCGATAAGCCCACAAAGAGGCATATACTCAGAGTTTTCTTTTTTCATTCACCTCAGATCATTTATTCACTGTAATGTGATCACACTGACCGGCCCACGGTCTCAGTGTCGCAGTGTTAACGAACACGATCGGAATCATAATCAATTTAAAATAAAGGTTCATGACGTTCAGCTCGGTGGTTTGAACGCTGGATGGAAGCTGAAAATATATTTATATTAAATTTAACAATTCAACAAGCCTATTTAAAGAAGGCTGAAGTTTCTCTAAAGGCAGACATTTTTAATGTGCAACTTAAAGTATATGTAAAAAATATATGTGTGTGTGTGTGTGTCAGAAGAGCTCATGATGGTAAATAATCTGTTCAGCATCCCTCCATCCAAAGCTTTGTTAGCTGCGTCTAATTTAAAGCTGACTCCGGGTTTTAAAGACACTTGAGGGAATATCAGGTCTTTATTCACTGCGGCGCTCGGCTCCATTTTTCTGCTCTGACAACACAAGTTAAGAAAGGCAATATGACCGTAATCACGGGTGATCCATAACCGGTAATTCCTGGAAAGATTTATGACCGATCTAACAAGGTTTTCAGTTAAACTGCAAAATAGTCAGCATTAAAGAAATTAATGTCTTTATTTAAATGAAAATAAAGCCTTATCACAGTGGTATTTAAATAAGACAAACGATGACAGGACTTAAATAATGACTCTGTCTTTATGTTGGCCTTACATTAATATTACTTTTTATCTCCATCCAGGATATTAATAATGGAATACTGTGGGAATTAATACTTTTGATCATTAAGAGCTCAGAGCTGTGTGAGAGGGAGAAGTAAGCACTGGGGTCGTCATTAATAACCATCATAAAACATAGGACCTGTGGCTCTTTGGTGCTTCATTGCTGATGATTGATCATGAATATTAATAACACCAAATGGCAAATAAATGGCACAGTTTAAATGCTTCATATATTACTTATTGAGGAGGTGCTTCGCCCAAAGAGGTGCCGTATTTCATCCAACAACACCGTCAAATATGCAAAAGAATATTTCACCATGAAGCCAAAGGGGCAGGAACATGTCCTCCCAAACAGTTTGTTGAAATTGAATATATTAATTTCTGGTTTGGGCCATTGATTTGAGGAACAATAGGAAGAGAAGGATGAAAAATGTTGGCTTCCCTTCGTAATATTTTAGGTGTTGGAGCCTCAGTTTTAGCATTTTGACTGCTACCATCGCGGTTTGTGCAAGCCAGAAAGGACAATAT
Source organism: Australoheros facetus (assembly GCA_030220045.1). Classification (NCBI taxonomy): domain Eukaryota; kingdom Metazoa; phylum Chordata; class Actinopteri; order Cichliformes; family Cichlidae; genus Australoheros; species Australoheros facetus. Next base: position 6,494 of record JASGAU010365583.1, read on the forward strand.
TTAAATACCTCCTAATTATTGATGAGTAAAATAATCCTATAATTTCACTCACCCAAAACCACAGTTAACTGCCCAGCAGCATTTTATCGGTCAGATAATTACATTAAAAATGCTCAAAAGGCTCCAACAGCAGACAGCTAGCAGCTACAGCCACCTGTGTCCCCATCCACCTGTCAGTCAAAGAGGCCACGCCCCTAATAATGCAAACTTTAAGCCTTAATACAATTTAAACAGAAAAATAAATAAATTCTCCCACAGCACAGTTGTTATGGAGGAGGAAACACATTTTTGCTTTGACAAACAACAACATCATTTAAATGTGAATAAAAAGTAGAGGACCAATAACAGAGCCCTGTGGAACACCACGAGCTGGAAGAAAAGCTCCAGTCCTGCTCTTGTCACTCATCTGTCATGGTTACTGCGTCCAGAAAAACTCGGGTTTGGGTGGAGAACGCTTCAGGTCAGAGGCTCGTTATACATGTGGACTCTATTATTGTACTCTGTCTATTATTAATATTTACAGTGGGTGTGGTACTGGAGGTTGATGTTATTTTCATATCACTGCCTCTGTGACTTGTTCAGTTTCAGTATTTTTGTTTTTACATATTTCTGAATAAATGCATGAATTTTTCCGTCCCTTCAGAGAGAAACTGAGCCGTGATCAGCAGAAACCACTGCACAGAGCAACAGTGACGTCTCTTTTCTGGTTTTTACCGCGCACGCTTTACTTCTGTCCTTCCTGCTGCAAAATAAAGCACATTTCACAGAGAATGAAAAGAAACATCATCCAAACAACTGACATTTTTTATTCACTGATTTTTATGGAAATTAAAAATGAATAAAAGCAGGTGAAACAGTTAAACTGAATAAAACGCTGTAACATGAAAGTCCAGCAAAGGAAGAAAGACCCAGCTCTCCTTTAAATGCAGCTGAAATGGCTCCGTGTCCAATACAACCAATCAGAGATATAAATTAGTATTATTTATTAATGAATCTTTATTTGGGTTTCGTCTTTAAAATGTCAGGAAATATATTGAAAATATACCACCAACAAAATGATTCCTTCCTTATTAAATAACAGAAAATGTGAATTGTTCATGTTTGTGATCCTCCTGATGAGACAAATCCACTTTATTACCAGACGTGATCGAAGCGTCACAGTGAGAGTGGACACCAAAGATTGTATTATCAATATCCTGATCGCACGCACACACACAGCTCGCTGTAACCCAGCTGTGTGTAGGCTGACAGGAAGTGGTCATAAATAATCCAGACTAAGCACCATCAGCTCGGCCTTTACCTCCCTCCTGCGCCACCTCACATATCGAACATGACATAATTTGCTGTAATAAAACCAAACGTTCACTTCATAAATTTGCATGATTTATATGGAAGCTGCAGAACGAATTCAGCATCATAAATATGCAAAAACATGAAAGCATTTTAATTTATTCTCATATGATGGTGGGACTTAATTACTGATTGGTTTCCCTCAGCCCGCACTCGTTAGGAAATGTGCGTTAATGAACTGAACACAGCGTCTACCTTTTTTATCCTGTTTGCAAACAGACTGAACATCTGCAGTGAATTTAACACACGTTTTACTCTCTTCCCGTTTCTCCAGCTTTATTTAAACGCCGGGGTCACACAGTAAATCAGCAGCGAGGTCATCAGAGTCTGCTCACGTCATCGCTCCTCCTCCTCGCACACCTTCCTGGCTCTGTACAAACAGATACCTGTCACCTATGAAGAATTGGACCGCTCCTTAACGGATTATTTACTTTTAATGGGCGGGGGGGATGATGAGAAAAGCACTTAATATGTGCTCACACGAGGCGTGATGTATGGGGTCATCGTAACACCGGCGGCACCGCCCCGGGCTGCTCGGCTGAAATAAATCTGTGGGAGGCTGCAGGGCTCTGCTCGGGTTTACTGCAGTTTGGTGGAGCTTCAGGGAGACCTCCAGAGTGCTGCGTCCCCCCTTCAGGGGCTCGAAGCACAGGAGGGCTGCGGAAAAATCACCTCTTTTTATGCGGTCACAGACGGCTCTGTGGATGGAGAGATTGGGGGGGTTCGATGGGTCGAGCTTGAACAGGATGAATCTACAGTGTGAATTTGAAGAGCCCAGATCATCGTTCTGGAGTTCACTTGACCTCTGACCTTTACGTTCAGGTCACGGTCGCTGAGATTCAGACTTGTGTGAGTGTTTTAGTAGCTGCATCTGTGGTGTGAATTTAACTTTTTTAAACCTGCTTATTTAAACTTCAGCTTGTCTAAATATGGTACTTATGGTAACTACGGTAACTTCTGCCTCCTAAAACAAAAAAATGCTAAAACTGAGGACTCAAATTATTTTAAAAATAATATATCATCAAATACAGTATCATAGAGGGAGGCCAACAATTTCAACTCTTCCTGTTATTCCTAAAATTCATGTCATAAGCTGCAAATTAACAGATTAAATTTCCTAATCACAGACTGATCAGGAGAAAACTCAGATATTGAAACCATCTGAGGTCAACACAGAAAAGCCAGCTGTGGATAATTCAACAAAATTATTGTCATTAAATAAGAGATGCTTCCTGTATTTGTTGCACACGTCTGTAATCATCATAAAATTGTGCAACACGTGGTTTGAAATGTGCAGCTGTGCACAGAACAGTGTGTATTAATGTGTAATAAATAATAAAGCCCTTCTGTGGACTGAAATCATGTATTTAAATGTAATAATCAAGTGAAAACCAGCTGAGATATTAAATATGTAGATAAAAGGCCTTAGATGTGATTACAGCTACATTATAGTGTGTTATAAACCATTTATTTTGTGTGTATATTGATTTTACAGTGAGTTCCTGAGCTCCTCTGCTCCTTTCAATCACTGAGCTGCTTCACGTCATAAATAATGGACGCTCCCTCGCCGCCGTGCCGCAGACAGAGAGGAGCTCCGCAGAGTTAAATGATGTGAGGCGGGATGAAAAGCACACAATGAGGGGGGGGTTAAATGGCCTCCCGAGCGTTTGCCGGTGGGTCAGGAACTTTGGAACGTCTCCTCACAAACTCACCTTAAACTAGTGTCCTGCGGCGCGGCGGCCCCTGACCCGGCCCCGCGCTCCCGACATGATTGCCTTTGTTCTGCGCAGAATATTTAAGTGGCGCTGCGAGCAGCGTGCGGGTCGTAACGAGCCGCTGCTGCAGATGCCGCGAGTGGCGCGGGGGTCACAGCTCGCCGCTTAACAAAGCCCAGTGGCGCCACAATGAGCCGCGCTGCACATTCACTGCAATTTAGCTTGAGTAATAGATGGGGGTCACGCAGGGTCACTTTCAATTTCCACTTCCAGCAGAGAAAAATGAAAACAACTCATTTGCACATATCTGAATAATTCAGTCACTGAGAAACGGGAGAGATGAAAATAGGAGGAAGAAGAAAGAGACAGTGTTGCACGTGGAGCGGTAATGACGGCCGGCCTCTTTGCCGCCACCGTCGCCGAGCATAAAGGCTAATGATGAATCCGGCGGAGGATATGAATCCAGATGTAAGAATAAAGCAGCCTCACTCGGGAGGCTGCGCAGCCTCTGCTCAGCTTTTAAACTTATCATAAATGTATTAAGATTGCAGCGGGCCATGAAACAGCTGTAGACAATTAATCTTGTGCAAATCTTATCCGAGGAATTGGTTTCTGCAGAGTAACATCTGCTGCGAGGGGCGATTATTCATGGGCGACGCCGCTGCCGCCGCTGTGCTTCTTTATGCATGGGGCACAATCATTGCCAATGAAGTAAAAATTTATAGTTTTCCCTGTTCAGTAAAAATAACATTCAGCAGCATTAAAACATCATCCATCAACATTGTCCGGGGGCCCGGGGCCATCCCAGGCAGCCAAATTAAAAAGTATTCATTTTGCAGAGAAGTTGCAGAGCGTGCCGGCTGATTTTTCCCCTCGCTGTGCTTCGCTGCTGCTGCTCAGAGGGAGATTGGAGACGCGGCGGGGTTGCCTTTTTTTGTCTGGTTGGTGGAAGAGCGAGAGATGAACCTCGTTCCCCCGGAGACGTGATCGGGAAGTGCGAGCCGTGATGGATGACAGTCGGCGTGGACGTGCCAAATATGAAGTTGGAATAGAAATCGAGCAGCGTGATTTTCTCTGAAGGTTGTTGCTGTGAGAAGTCTCCGCGTTCAGCGTCATCATCGAGGTTTGCTGATTGTGTCAGCATGAAATCAGTCAGATCTGAAAAACAGCTGATTCTTTCTGTAGCCGCGGTAACTGTAATCTAAAACTCTATTTCATGAAGCCGGGGAAGATTTGACCTTTATACTATAAATATGTCAGAGTTACCGGCCCCTGAAGTATGCAGCTGTAGGCCCAAATTTGGGGCTTTTTTTTTTTTTTTAGCCCTCATAACTTCATAATTCACTTGAAAAAGTGCATTCTGGGTAATCTTTGAACGCTCGTATCATCGTGTGACATGAAATGTCTCCATTTTTACCTACATTTAGAGACCAGTCCCGTGTTCTGTGCACGCTCTTAATCAATTCACAGTATGAAGGTAAAACTTTGCATGGCTCCATTAAATATCCTGAAATTACTGGACAAATATAAATCAGGTGGGAGGCACCGACTGATTTTCCAGGGAATGAGCCATTCAGAGTTTCTTCATGTTTGCCTTCCTGTTTTAGTTTACTGCACCAGTAAAACCAGTAAAACCATAACAACATATTTAAGAAGAACAAGAGACCTGTGGGCCTGAGGAGCTCCACTGTCAATTGTTTTACTTGTTCAATATGTGACATATTTGGCTGAGCTGGTGCTTTATTTTTATTTTTTACCAATGTTAAAAATTTGCATCAATCTACACTAAGATTTGTGAAAAATAAAATACAGAAAAATCATAAACTCATCTGCAGCATTTTTTATAGATTTGCTGATGAATACTTGCAGCTAGTTTCAAAAGATTAATCCAATAAATAAGAGAGAAGTAGTCATTGAAGTTAAACATGAATTTACTGTTTTTCTTCAAAATTTTAAAAATTGGTAAACAATAAAAAAAAAGTAAATTAAAGATTTTGAAGGATTTTGTAGAATTTTGCACATTGAATGAGGAATTAAACATTTGTGTACAGCATTTCTGGAAATGTTCAAAAATTCAGAAAAAAAATGAAGACAGTCAAAAATCGATTTTGTTAGCCAGCAGGAAGACTGCTCGGGGCATATTTAATCATGAACGCCAACCATTACTACATGAACCGAAAGTCTTGCTGATGTTCATCGTAGTTTTGTAGGTCAGAGTCCTTCGTTAGATAAAATCGTCTTTCTTCTGGCTAGTTTTAACTGACGTTAGCTGCCTTATAGCCAGCTTAAAAGCTAGCAGGCTAACCTTAGCTTGGTCTGTGAGGCCACACTAGCTCCAATCAAGTGTTTAACAGTGTTGCCAAGTCCGCTTATGATAAGCGACTTTGGGCTTTTATTTTTTCTAAAGTCGCTTACTTGTGAGTTGCGGGTTTTTTTTAGCTTATTTTTGAACGTGGAGTTGCTTATTTGGGCTTGACTTTCTTTCCGAGTGAAACTCCTTGAATATCTCTCGGCGCCCCGTAATAAAGCAAAAGACGAGTGGTAGGTAGTTTGTCCCTTCCAAGCACCCGTTTCCTGTTTATCGCTCCCGCACACTCGGGCTCACACCCAAACAAACACTCATAACAGCTCAGAGTGAGGAGGCAGCGTAAGAATGAGCTCCAGTAAGTGGGGAAAATATAGTAAAAATATAGTAAGGAGTGGGAGAAAGAGAGCGCACTTACAGAATGGATCCCGGCTCGGATGGGAAGGCACTCTGCAGATTTTGCAAGTGTGAAATATGTGCTCTCCATGCTGATTTAGTTCAACATGCCGATACAGAGAAGCACACACACAAAACACTGTGCACTCTTCTCTTGTATGAGGCTGAGAACCATGGCTTTCACTGCTCCAAAACACACTGAGACAAAACAAATAAATGGGCTGTACTACTATAGAGCTATACTGTTTAAAAGCGGCCTCAGTTTCAAACAATGTTGTGGGTTGCCAGTTGGGCTTGTTTTACTAGAGCTGGTTGCTTGTTTCTGTCGCGAGATCTGGCAACACTGGTGTTTAATACATGCAGAAATGTTAGCTAACACATGCTGAAGTCTCACGGTTTGTTCAAGAACCAAATCCATGAGGTTCACTTTAGAAAAAGACGTGCCTTCATAAAGCTAACCACTAACATCAAGACAAATTACGCTGAGAGTGAAGCGTAGCTGAAAACACGGCTCTTTAATGTCGTTATAATCTTTGTGATTTTTAAAATCTTTGTTGTACTTTTTTGTTATTTTGTTTCCAGTTTTTGTCTTTTATATTTCTTTTTTTGGTTGGATTATTTTTGGTTAGCTTTGGGGTTTTTGCTGGTTTTGTCTGGATGTTACTCAGGTACGTGTTTCAGTGTTCTCAGCAGCTTTGTGTTTCCGTTCATTGGGTTTGTTCTTGAGTGGTTCTCTTCCAGCTTAGCTGGTGTCTTTGGTTTGCATTTTTTGGGAAGACTTCGTCACTGAGTCTTCACAGGTCAGATTCATTCAGAAGCGCATGGAAATTGTCTGCGTACAGCTTTGTTACATGAAGCTTTTTTATGGTTAACATACAGCGCACTATAAATGGTGAATAAAGGAACTAAAATAGATGCAGCAGAGCATCAAAAGTAGATTTATTTACTTTCTGCTGCCTGTGGAGTAGATTTAAAGCGTGATGGCAAACTTAACGTAAAGCAGCGTTTTAATGCCTGAAACTTTACAGCGTCGATAATGACCGAGAGCTGCAGCAGTCACATGAGTGGGACTGTAGTACGAATGGGCCGCGTGCAGACTGATAGAGATCCTCTTCTTCATTCCCCAACTGTTGTAATCTCACAGATGGCAATATCATTTACAACAGAGGCTGCGAGCTGGAGAGGCGCCAGACGCTGTCTTAATACGAGTTTGATCATCTGTAACTCTGGCTGCCTGTCACTCGTTTGGGTTTTTAAACAAGGCAAAGCAAAAAATATTCCAGCAATCAATCCTTATAGATGTTTCCAGTAGTTATTTGGGAAAATAATTAAAGTTATTCATCAGTGGAGGATAAAATGGGGGTGATTAAGGCTGACAAAAGATCCTGAAATGTTGGTGAAGTCAAACCTGTTCAGGAAGTAGGAACAACGCCTCCTGAAGGGGGCGCTGCAGCGCTGACTCTATAACAGTAACCTCCCTGAATCGACTTCCACCAAGGCTGTTTGAGGTGAGACAAACACTTCCATATGAACTTTTTCAATATCAGACCAATAACTGAATCTGGCTGTTATTTCAATGATTCACATGTTTAATTGATCAGTTCAAAACCCCACATAACATGGCGAGGAGGAAAACCTCAAATCACCAAAAGCACGCACAAAACTAACACAAAAAGACGCAAAAATGACCAAACATAGACAATATGACCACATCATAGAACCCACAAATAAACTCAGTCAAAATCACTACAGATGGATTATAGAAAATCCAAAAGCAGAAAAAAACAGTCACACAAAGTCTAAATACAACACATACACACAATGTCTTCAACAGGAAGAAACAATGAGTAAAGCT
>JASGAU010365583.1:14121-36702 GCA_030220045.1 Australoheros facetus
GGTAAAATGAGGGCAAAAAGATGCAAAATAACTCCATAAAGGTTCAACGTGATTATAAATAATGCAAAAAGGGCCACGGATACAAAATGTGAAATCAACCACAAAAACATGGAAGAGCACTACAAAAACAAGCAGCCCAACAATGACAAAAATATACAAAAAATGAACCTAAAGATTCAATATGTCCCCAGAAGAGACCAGAGATCACTGCAAACTAACCCCATAACGATTTAAAATGATTGTAATAACAAACAAAATGAGACTAATGACCAAAACCCACAAACATACCAAATAACCTGAAAGGATGCAACAAAAAAAAATCCCAGTGAGGTTCAAAGCAGAAGTCTGGTGTCGCTGTGAGTGGGAATAAAGATGGCGGTTTGTAATGAGGGGGTCAAACTGGAACGAGGGCCGAAGCCGGACCTCCGCGTACCTGCCGGCGGCCCCGGCAGGAGCAGGCGGCCACGCTCAAACCTCGACGTGTATTGTTGGACGTGACACGCTCAATTTATCATTAGTTGTGAGGGGAGAACGGATGAGTACTCTTTCAATTTAGTTCTGCTGCTTTCTCCATTCATCACACCGCCCTCATCATCCATCATTTCCACCGCCGCCATCCACGGCAAACACACGTTCATAAGTTTAATGCAATTAATCTTCATGCTAAGATAATTTCATATTAATGAACCACGGCATTTATTTGATTATTGCTTTGATGAAGTCGACGGGCTCGGCGTCGCCGCTGAGCGTGAAAGTGGGCAGATTTGAAGTGTTTCCTTTGTGTCGCCTCTCTGCTGAGTTTATGTGCGTTTCCCAGCGAGCGCCTTCTGTCTTCATACAACAAGCCCTGAGAAATTGGAAAAGTTGCAGCCATAGATAGGAGGTGACCTGGAAACAAAAGCAATCAAGGCTGGAGGGGGGGGGGTGTGGGCGCAGCGGCGGCCGCCATCAGCCTGTGATTCAGCCGTGCTGTCAATAAAAGAAGAAATACCTTTTGAGGCATGAGGCCGAGGGCAAAGAGGAGTCTGCAATTTCACACCTTCATGTACCCCGCCGGAGGACATTTTTCATGTGACTCCACCTCCTCGCTCAGAGAGAGCCGGCGAAAGCTGCACAGCAGATTGTACGAGATAACAAACACGGCGACGGCGATTGGAGGAGGTCAGCGGCCGTCCAATCAACGCATGACGACATCATTATTTCCCAAACTAAATAAGCTGGAATTTAACCACAAATCAATCCACTGGAAGAACTTCAGACTCAATTGTAGCTCAATCAAAGCAGGAAGAAAAAAATCAATTCTGACCAATTACAGCCGGTTTCATTAGAGTATGCAAATGAGGGGCGCCGTGAGGCTCGGTCTCATATTTCCCCCTAACGGTCAGACGGACGCTGACACTCACAGGAAGCTGCTCTGGGCTCACTTTCATTTCAGTAATGACTACACAGACACAAACAGACACACAACCCTCACAAACATGCAGCTGACCTCGAAGAAAACCAACGACTAGGAAAGGTGCACAAAAAAGCCCACTCAAACACAAGGTCACAGCAACCTGAGAGACACACAAAGAAAACAAACGATCACAAATACGTGCAACACTACCTGAGACACACAAAATGACTCAAAACATGTCAAAGAACCTGAAAGACCTGCAGACTGGAACAGAAATGTTGGAGATGACTGCAGAGACACACAATAACATGAAAACGTCTTTGATGGGACTCCAAAAGCACACAAAACAACTTTAAGAGCATACAAAATCACCGCAGACACACAATATCTTCTGTGACATCCAGTAAGGACGAAATGCACAAAAACAACCACAATAAGACACAAAATCTGACCACAGACCCAAAAGGTGCCCCAGGAGACCCGATAAGACCCCCAGAGTAGTGCAATAAAACCACAGCAATTATGTGAAACACATAAATCCCACATTTCTGATTTTGAGGTCAGCGGGACTCCATCCCAGCTCAGTGGGGGCAGGAAACGTCTCTCTGAACTCCTCCCACACCTGACGGGTACCAGCGCTGCACTCGGCGTGGCCCGCTGGTACCCGTCAGCTGCCTCCAGAGGGCCACGAGCCAGCCAAGCTTCCAACACTTCACCCAGGAGCTCCAGAAGGTCTGCTGCTCTGCACATGCGCCCAAACATCTGTTCTCCAGCAGGTGCAGGGAACCACCCTCGCTGAGGGGAGCTCCAGAGGAGGCTGATTCACAACCTTCTCCTTCTCCACTAAAGCGCTGACCTTTGACCCTGAAGTCAGTCCAGGCAGCCAGAATCCAGACCTCCATGCTCCCCACAGCAGCCCGTCCCTGCTGCAGGTGGATCCACGCAGCCTGTTCAGCCCAGCCTCAGCTCAGCCTTCATCCAGCGGTGCAACCATCGGGTTTCCTGCTAACACCACTTTTTAACTGTTGCTCTACATAAATTTGATTTGTGATATCAAGCATCATATTTTTCATGTTGTGAAACAGAAAATATTAATTTGTGCAGTAGTTTGTAGGTGTAACTATAAAATACAGTTTAAAGATTACTTATAATGATGTTTACAGTGAGTGTAGTTCCTCCCTTTACTGAAGCGCTGTATGGTGAGGTCACCCCGGCTGGTACTGCTGATGTGTCAGTACTGCAGTAATACTACAGTAAATAACTGATACGATCACACCTCTGTGCACCTTTATTTTTCTTTCATCTGTCAGAAAATGAACCTGTGATACTCCTGCTGTGGTTTCCTCTCCTGTAGATACTGCGATTGTATCGTTACCGCGATGTCTTCTGTACCACGTGAAGCTCCTGACGTCCTCCTGCGAGCGCTCCTCTTCCTCACGCTCCCCGCCGTGTGTTAAAGGGGCGGGCGCCTCGGTCAGGCCGAGCCCAGCGCATCGATCGGCCTCGGAGCTGGACCGGACCTCGTCGGCGTCACGTGCATTACAGCTGCAGCACCGAACAGATGGCAGAACAATGTATTTAAAGGCATTACACTCGAGCTAATGGCGAGCCTTAGAGGGAGCCTCAGTCATTTACCCCTGTGAGTGGTCACTTCCCAGCACAGCGTCATTTAAAATGATGTCCGCCGCCCAATACACTCTCTGGGATTCAATTTGGAAATGTATTCATATTTACTTAGTGTACCTGCATTGCATTTGTATGGATCACTCAGGGGTAAAAGTAAAATTGAGCAAATTGAATCAACATATTGGGACAGAGCGTGCGCGGGGGGGCGTTGGTATGGAGTCTGCAGCCGGGGTCAGTCCTGTGCTTTTATGATGTCCCTCTGAAATCTATCTGAATCGCATCAAATTGGATCTAAAGATGTGCAGACACATACATCACAGTAAATGGTGTGGTGCAGCATCGCCCGCCAACAATCCCACCTCAACAATCAGGTTATAGGATCGGCTTCAGATCCTATTAATAATTCACAATCTTGTTAGGGGAGAACAAACATTTCTGTTCGAGCTCTTTGGGTTGGGGGATTGTTATTCGGGGCGGGGGGGGGCGTGAGCAGAGAGGCTGTGAAATGTAAGCCGGGCCGTGTGTGGAAGAATAACTCCATGCTATTTCACAGTCTCTGCTTTCTTTATTAAAGCGCCGTCACAGTAAACATCTGCCCGCCGCCTCCTCCGCACGCCGAGGCCCTCAGACCCGACTCTGAGGGGCGGCGCGACCTCGCGTCCTCTTTAACGCGTCACGTGACTCGTTTGACGTACTGTAACAGGTGCAGGTGTTCAAACCTACAACATTTTCAAACAGTACAAAAACACACAGGGAGTACAGTAATCTGAATACTTCAAACTGTACTCGAGTCCATCTCAGAATAACCTGCAAATCTTTGTTTTCCTCCAAAGGTTTATTATTGTGATAACATATTTATATTCTTCCAGGTAATAAAATCATGCATTCTGATTATCCATGTGATTATTTTATACAAGTTTCAGCAGAAACGTTATAAAAATGATATCTTTAAAATCACAGTAAGAATCTTTTAAAGGCCTTGAAGAGGAACTGGTTCAAACCTGCCGACAGTTCAGCGTCAACGTTCCCACATCTGCTCCTCTTTAACGGGAACGTCCGCAGGCCGATGAAGAACCCGCTGATGGGAACACGTCGCCGTTTTTGGTCCAGTTTGGTCGAGCGGGCGGCGCCAGAGCAGAAGAGCCGAACCGACCAATCAGAAACGTTCACAGCTTAGACAAAAAATCACAGTTTAAAATAAAACCAGGATGAAAATGTGGGTAGACTCCTAGATTGACCTCTGACCCTCAGAACCCTGCGTTACATCATCTCACGATGGCGAGTATAAAAATATTCATCAAGTTTGGTCAGAAAAAAAGTGAAATTTATCTTTTAAATGAGTTTCTCCTTTTAGTTTATGGACAAATATTTATTTTGGCTCCGTCACCTTTTTAGGAGCTCTCTGGACTTTTCTCTGACCTTTAATTATTTTCTGCAGGTTTGGGTTCAGATGTTTGTGCAACATTAGAAAAATAAAACACAGTAGAGCTGATGTGGTGCATCCTTCCACATCCGTGTGATGAAGAGTTCAGTCCTGACAGCCGATGATGAGGCTGATGATGATGATGAACAGCTGGGTGGGTGATTGTGTTGTGTCACGCTGCCTCCTGCTGGTGGAAACGCTCTCCTGCACCCACACAGTCTGATCTGGTGTCCTCTAAGATCAGACACGTGCCCCTGACTGATTATCGGAGCCCGTGTCATCATGGATCGTCGCTGCGGGTTTCCGTGGCGTTGGTGCCGTTCGGCCCGACGATGACCCTGCTGTACATCTTCTGCTGCTCTTCTTTATGCACATCCTTCACTTTGGCTCGTTTCAGGCCTCCGTCCCTGAAACGGAGGGAATAACGCTGCGATTCAGAATGAGGAAGGCTTCACTGGAGGAACACAATCAGTGCTGCACTTCGATTAATGAGACAAATTCAAACTGAGTCTGAGGAGCTTCTCCAACCCTGAGACCTCTGAAACATCACTGTGATCCTCACAGAAACACGTCGATGGTTTTCTTCCATCGATCTCATCGTGTTTTTGACAGAAATCTGCTTACAGGCTTCGTTTTGGCCTCGGGAAGTTTTGGGATAAACGATAAATTCTTCCCGTCACCTTCCTGTGGCGGCCTCCGGTTCAAAGACACGTCTCCGGTATTTGAACCCGTTAAACACAAATGAATAAAAAAGCTGAGCAGCAGCAGTTACTCAAACCAAAGACTCGTTATACCGAAACATTTAATCGTTAGTTTTAGTGAGTCGTTTTAATGCATTATGAGTGTTTTTAATGCTTCACTGTGAGCTCGCTCAGCTGTTGGCTGATTTTGATACGATGGCTTTTAAACTGTTAACGTTAGTGGAGCTGCAGCCGTCTTTAGATCAGCGGATGGTTTCAGACTGACTGCTTCACCTCACCAGCTTTAAACTGTTCTAATCTGAATAAGAACAAGTTTGGCCTGTAAAGTATTCTGCAGTAAAGGTACTGAGACAATCAGAGTACTCGGAGTACTCGGAGTCCTCCTCACCAGGCCAGGTCGAGCAGTCCTCCCTGACGAGCGACGGCAGATTTCACTCTGCTGGCGAACTGAACGGCGTCCTCCCCGTCCTGAAACACACGGCGGTCACGTTAGCTGTTGTCACACTCACCATCACTGTGTGTGTGTGTGTGTGTGTGTGTGTGTGTGTGTGTGTGTGTGTGTGTGTGTCTGTGTGTGTGTGTGTGTGTGTGTGTGAGCGGTGGTTTTGTCTCGTTAAATCTCCGACACACCTCAGCACTCACTGATTTGTGATTCAGCTGAAGTCACGTGTCAGGTCTGCAGTGAGGATGAAGATGTTCTCTTTGAGACGTTCTCAGGCTGGAGAACCGAACACTTTGAGGTTCTCGGCTTCTCCCCGCCGTGGCTCCTGGTTCCTTCTCCCAGAAACGAGTGTGAGGGAACGACTGCAGACCCTTCATCAGGCTGAGCTTCTTCTGACTGGACCTGATTCGATTTGAAACTTTCAGGATCTGCGTTTAACAGCTCGAACCACGAGCAGCACAACACCGAACTCCTCATCTTCATCTGCAGAGGCGTTGATGGTGACGCCCGGGTGCTACAGACCCACGTTCCTGTGCCTTTGTGTCTGAGCTAGGCGCTGAGACAACGCCGCCACCATCAGGTCAGACAGAGAATCACAACAACAATATCAGCAGCTCTTTAAAAAGCCAAGAAAAACCCTCCAGTTTCAGTCGTCGGGCCTCCAGGAACTCCGTACCAACTTTGGATGAAAACCCAAAAGATGTTCTCAGGTCAAAAAGGACAAAGAGCTGTTTAAACACAGCTTCACCAAATCAAATGTAACCGATTAAAGCCGGCGTCTCGGATCGTCTCCCTCTGTGATATTTCCTGCCTGTCTGTAGTTATTTTGTTTCCATTTGAGACTGTGTGTGTGTGTGTGTGTGTGTGTGTGTGTGTGTGTGTGTGTGTGTGTGTGTGTGTGTGTTTGTTTCATGTGGATGAGATTTATGTCCAAGTCAAACATTCAGTGATATAAACATTGGTGGGAGTGGTTTCGGTCACACGCTGAACCACGACACAGTCCTTCGTGTGACCATCGATCAGCTGCTGTTTTGTTACCTCAGCCACTGAGGTCATGTGACTGGTGAGGTTTGCAGGGTCGCATGTGTTGTAACGGTGTACTGTCACCAGGGGGCAGTGTGAAACACCTGTGGGCTACTTTTGCTCATGCTTGTTGGTGTGTTAGCTTTAATCCCCTGCAGGGGGATGGATGCACGTTACTAAACTCTAAATGACTGCCACAGCCTTCAGACCAGAGGAGCGTACCACCCAGCAGTTAATCAGAAGGTTGGTGGTTAGATGCTCGGGCTGAACATGAGATTGTCAGATTAAAGGTCAGAGGTTAAAGGTTCATTTCCCTGCTTATACTTCAGATCCTGTCCAGTGTGATGTGAATGTTTCTGCTGATCGTGCAGGTGTTTTGGGAGGTGAGGTGACCTCAGAGCGAGGCGTACCTGTATGGTCATGGGTGGGAGGTACCACACGTTGACGACGATGGCCCAGCTGGTCATGGTGCGCAGCAGGTAGCTGACCATGTTGTACTTGCTGCTGTTCCAGAAAGCGTCGCCGAAGCGAGGGTCGTACTGTGAGACACGGGGAGTGAAGGTGAGTCAGTTTCTGAAAGCTGATTGGCTCAGGTAAAACACACTCTGGGTAGGACTAAAGGATCAGTGAGAGGCCTTCATCGTGGAGCTCTGGTACCTTGATGGCGACGGGATAGATGGTCCCTCCGATCTCAAAGCTCCCCTTCTTGAACATCATGACTGAAGTGTTGTTGATGCAGGTTCCTGTGAGAGACACAGACAGATGTTATCCAGCTGTCAAACCACCACCATCGTCATCACCGTCATCCTCTTCCTCACATGACGGCAGACACTGACCTTCAGGAAATATCAGGATGGGAAGTTTGGTCTTTGCTGCTACGTGAGCTTTGAGCCTGCAGAGAGAGGAAGCACATGTTCATGAGTCATCGTCACTCTGCAGTTTGGGTTTTTAAGTCACTGAATAACACGTCTCTGCATTAAACTCTCACTTTCAGTTTCAGGCTTCAGCCTCTCAGTCCTGGGATCAGCTGTAATTCAGGACATTTCTGTCCTCTTGGTGTTTGTGACTCTGTAATCTGGTCACAGTGTGACCCGCTCGAGCTCGAGGCTGCGGTGAACGTTTAGGTTAAGGGAACTGAACCCGCACTGAATCAGCAGATTTATCAAAGTTTCGAGCCTCATACGTGGGCTGCAGCTCGCCGAGGAGGCGGCAGGATAAACGTTAACAGCTGATCATCAGGCAGAGGGTGAAAGTCTACACATGCCAGATCTTTGTCAGCCAGGCAGGAAGCAACAGGACCTGCATTTAGCTGTGCAGGTACCACAGCTCATCATGAATGTGATGAGGCTCAGAGCCCTGATGGACATGGAGCTCCTGATCCAGTCTCTGACTGCAGAGCCAAGTTGCACCGCCCGTGTGCAGCAGTAAACAGATGACCCCTGAACTAACTGAACAAATTTAAGGTCAGCCTAAACTGAAACTGATGGGCCGTCGTACGGGCCGAACCCAAAAGGCTTCAGCTGATCTTCCTGAGCTGCTCTCTGAACAGAAATAAACAGTCGAGTCCAACTCCATCCGACAGGTGAAGGCGTTTAAAATTCAGCCTCACCTGCTGGTCACCGCGTGGCGGTCTTTCATCTCCGACCTCTCGAACCAAACATGAGGGCAGGACCTCACCATGGACCTCTGGATGACCCCCATTAGACCTCCGTGAATCTGGCCCACCTGTGAATGACACAGCATCAAGACATCTACACCCACGCACACACATGCTGCTGTCGATGACACTCACCATGGCGTAGCAGCCGTCATTGGCCAGGATCACCACATCGATGGGTGTGGTGTGATTGGCGACACAGATCCCTCCCTTCTGAGGTCTGTTCTCCCTGCAGAAACAAACGGAGGCGCTCAGATCGTTCAACAGGAGCGTGCGCGACAGGAAGCGTGAAGCTGACTGACTTGTTGTGGTAGCGGATGGTGGCCGACAGTCCCCGGGCACAGATCCTGTAGCAGGTCAGGTGGACCAGCTCGCTCAGCCAGTGCTTCACACTGAAACACACAGTAAAGATAGAGTGTGGGCCTCGCTGAGGCAGCACCATCTAAAACGCTGAAACCGTGCAGGTTCTGTACCTGCTCTCAGGCAGAAATCCAACCAGAGTCGTTCCAATCACGAGCCATGACAGGCCGATGATTGCCAGAGTGATCCTGCAGGGACAGGAGGAGGAGGTGGAGGAGGTTAAATTCATCTAGGAGGAGGCCTTAGAGAGGCAGGAGCTAAGGCAGCTTGTTCCAGGCAGAGGACGGACCGAGGGGCATAAAGGAAGCCAAAGGTGATCGGGATTAATTCATACTGCCAATCACACAGAGTACAGCCAATGATGTGAGTTACATCACTCTGGAGGGTGTAACTACAAAGTGTATATTTACACATTATAGACGACACTGCTGTGACTGAACAGCTTCAGCTGAGCTGGTTTGAGTTTTGAGTGTGCACATGTAGGATGAATGATTTCTTCATTTCAGTTTACAGGACAGAAATGAAGTAAGCTGACAGTGTGTGTGTGTGTGTGTGTGTGTGTGTGTGTGTGCGTGGCTGGATTGCTTCACTGATGTCAGTGTTGCAGTTCCTCTTGCGAAGGCCGAGAATGCTGAAATCGCCGTCTGCCGGAGGAGGTGAGAGGCTGAGCTGTGCCACACTGACCTGAGAGGGAAGAGGACGCAGTACCGCACGAAGACGCCGATTCCCCAGAAGATGGTGAGGCGGAGGCTGATGTAGTGGAAGTTCTGGTTGGTGCGGGTCAGGAGGTTCCAGGAGACCAGCTCCTCGGAGGAGAAGCGCTGGGTCACCTGGTCGTCCACCATGCTCTCCAATCCCTTCTTGCTGAAATACAAGGCGTCGCTCAGAGCGAACTCGCCGCCTTCCAGAGACCGAGAGCGCCGCAGCTGCTCCATCTCCTCCTCCATCGAGCCCTCCGCTCGCTCTATGATCCCTGGAAGAGTCAGTGAGATGGTGGTGAGGTTAGACGTGTCAGTGGTAGATGGTGAGAGGTTAAAGTCATCAGAAGAGTTTCATAATGAGAGAGAGGAAAGACCAGAGTAAAGTCGCATTAGTATCATTATCATTGTTTTTAGGATTTTAGTGAGCAAGTGTTTCTGCTCTTTTGGTTCAAGTGCGTCTGAGTCTGAGGGTTTCTGACCGGGCTTTTGGTCAATGCCTGTCATAAGGTCTGTAGGTGACACAGTGCTCAGTCATAGCTGACCCATCAGCCATCCCGACCCTCCAAACAAGCTTTCACCTTCGTCCCAGCTTGGCGCTGCAGCGACACTGCTGCAGGCGCCCGGGCCTCGGCCAGGGCGCACTTTATACAACATGACTGGAGAGCACTTTATACAACATGACTGGAGAGGCTGGAGAGCTTTGGTGCTCCATCCATGTCCAACCCTTTCGGCTTGTGGGGCTTTGAAGGAGTGAGGAGAAGTAGAGCCACCTACAGTAATAGTGAAGTGTTCAAGGAGGAGAACCACAGAGAGCTAGCTAGAAATCTGACTAACAGGACGGGTGTTCATGTCCTGGGACACGGGGACATCTGCGACACACGAAGCTCTGAACTGACGCACCTCCTGTAAACTCAGTGCTGGGACACGTGAACCTGAGAGTAGAGTGGACCAGCAGGAGAACCTCCCGGTTAATCCATCCATCCATTTTCTTCCGCTTATCCAAGGCCGGGTTGCAGGGGCAGTAGCCCAAGCAGAGAAGCCCAGACTTCCCTCTCCCCAGCCACCTGCACCAGCTCATCCGGAGGGACCCCAAGGCGTTCCCAGGCCTGCCGAGAGATATAATCTCTCTCTCCCGGTAGGACGTGCCCGGAACACCTCACCCAAGAGGCGCCCAGGAGGCATCCTAATCTGATGCCAGAGCCACCTCAACTGGCTCCTCTCAATGTGGAGGAGCAGCGGCTCTACTCTGAGCCCCTCCCAAATGGCTGCACTCCTCACCTTATCTCTAAGGGGAGAGGCAGCCACCCTTCGGAGGAAGCTCATTTCTGCCGCTTGTATTCGCGGTCTTATTCTTTCGGTCACTACCCAAAGCTCGTGACCATAGGTGAGAGTGGGGATGTAGATCAACCGGTAAGTTGACAGCTTAGCTTTTACGTTCAGCTCCCTCTTCACCACGACAGACCGGTGCAGCGTCCGCATCACTGCAGACGCGGCCCCGATCTGTCGATCTCCCACTCCCTTCTCCCGTCACTCGTGAACAAGACCCAGAGATACTTGAACTTCTCCACCTGGGGCAGGAACTCATTCCTGAGCCGGAGAGGGCACTCCACCATTTTTCAGCTGAGGACCATGGCCTCAGACTTTGAGGTGCTGATTTTCATACAGCCGCTTCACACTCAGCTGCAAATCATTCCACTGCAAGCTGGAAGCCACCACCTGATGAAGCCAGCAGGACCACATCATCTGAAAAGAGCAGAGACGAGATTCTGAGGCCACCAAGGCGGAAGCCTTCTGCGACATGGGTACGCCTAGAAATTCTGTCCATAAAAATTATGAACAGAATCTGTGACAAAGGGCAGCCCTGGCAGAGTCCAGCAACCACAGGAAACAAGTCTGACTTATTGCCGGCTATACAGTCCAACCTCTCGCTGCAGTTGTACAGAGACTGAATGGCCCACAACAACGGGCCAGACACCCCATACTCCTGCAAGGCCTCCCAAAGGATACCCCGAGGGACACGGTCGAATGCCTTCTCCAAGTCCATGAAGCACATGTAGACTGGTTGGGCAAACTCCCATGTACACTCGAACACCCTCGAGAGGATAAAGAGCTGGTCCAGTGTTCCGTGACCAGGACGAAAACTGTATTGGCTGTTGTATTGGCAGTCTGTTGTTCGGCCTGTAGTTCGGCCTGTAGTTCGGCCTGTAGTTCGGCCTGTAGTTCGGCCTGTAGTTCGGCCTGTAGTTCGGCCTGTTGTTCGGCCTGTAGTTCGGCCTGTAGTTCAGCCTGTAGTTCGGCCTGTTGTTCGGCCTGTAGTTCGGCCTGTAGTTCAGTCTGGTTCTTGTATTTATTTCTTCTGTTTTTATGTCTCAGAACAAGTTTGCAACAAAACTATGAGGTCAGCAGCCTGTTAAGGGTCTGACACTGAGCCTCTGTTAGACTGTGTTAGTGTGTGTGTTAGTGTGTGTGTGTTAGTGTGTGTGTGTGTGTGTGTCTGAGTTTCTCTCAGGCTGCTGTTTGGCCAGTGTTATGCAATCAGCTATTGCATCATCATCCTGAGACGGCCCATGTGCTTCTCTCTCTGACCGACACCCCGACATCAGATGCTGCAGCTGACCAATCAGAGCCCCCGACCTGGCTCGCAGTGTCACATGACCTGTGTGTGCAGCTCAAACATCAAACAGGAAACTGCTCCAGCAGTGTGAGTGCTTTCAGACCTCTGCAGCTCATCGGGGACCATCAGTTTATTATAGTTTATGTTTTTGACTAAACATGATGATTAAAATGTTGAATGTAGTGATTCATGTTTTATTTACTGCCTTTAAACCCGAGTATCTGAGCCGAGCTCCAAGAAACAAAGCCGATCATTTTCTGATTAGAATAAATAAAAATCAGTGATTGTGGGTTTTTCCTCTGCTGTTATTCATAAAATCAAGTTTTTTAACTTGATTTTATGAATAACAGTTAAAAAACTTTAACTGTTGTATAATTTTATTATTATACAAATAATAAAATAATACATTTTAGATTTCTTAATTGAGACTTTTTCTTTTTAATCTCCGTAATTTTATAATAAATGATTTTTACTTGATCAGTGATTTCTGCTGGATGTTTGTCCTGCAGTTTTAAAACTGATTTTTTAAATATTTAATTAGAAAAATATTTATTATTTAAATATGAATATTTATCGTTACTATATATCAACAACTGTCTAATTTTCTGTCATTTGATATGATTTATTTTGAGTTTTCACCTGTTATATGTATTGTGTTATTTCAGTTAGTCTTTATTAGAAGTGCCTTTCAGTTCATCTTATTTAGTTTATATGTTTTTAAATTAATTTAAAATTACATTTTTATTTTGCTCTTTAAAAGGTTTTTCCTGGTTTTTTTCCCCTTTCTTTTGCATTAATCGTTTTTCTACTGTTGCTGCTCCACTTTATTTATTGTTCTGGGTGATGTGTGTTTATTTGATCAGGTTTTCCTGTCTGCTAGTTTTTACATGAATCTGAATGATCAGAGCTCTCTGTCTGATCGTCAGCCTTTATTGATTGGTGATTGATTGATTTTGCGTTCTCTGCTGCTGGCTGATGTGAGCACACTCACCGTTGGGCAGGGGGGCGGGCACACCGGGCCGCTCCTGGCGTCCTCTCTGGATTCGTACTGTGGCCCACTGCAAACAGTTATTAGGACAGATGACCTCTGACCCCACTCTGGCGCTGCTGCTCATTTCATAACTGCACACATGCTGAGCAAAGAGCAGAGGCACGATTCCTCTGAGGACAGCTTACCTCCAGGATTTTGACCAGGATCTGGATGTAGACGCTGGTGACGCCCAGAGAGAGGCCGAACATGGCGGGCAGCATGATGAGGAACACCACCACAAACATCCACAGCTGGAAAACAGCTACAGCCACCGTCCACAGGTCCTCCATTGCTGACGGCTCGCAGGTCACCTCATCATCTGCAAACGGGAGGTTAAAGGAGGGGTTAGCGTCACGTTCCCCTGAGCTCCAACCTGCTCGCCATCCCCTCCGTCACGGTAAATGTGCTCATCTTTCCTGGCCTCTTTCACTCTTTGACTTTCCACAGTAGAAGTAAAGGATCACTGATTAGGACCAGCTTTACTCGTTTCTATGCTGATGACACGGGTGTTTACCCATCAGCCCCCTCTGCTGACAAAACTCTGTCCAACCTAAACAAGCTTCTTCTGAACATGTTAAGCACCTGTGCATGATTCACAGTTCTTTAATGTACTCTGGCCGCTCACTTCATCCCCACACACAGAATAGATAAGCTCCTCCCCCTGAAAACAAGCTTTCTTCTGATTGGCTGCCCCTCTTTCTGTGACATTCTACAGATCCAAGAGTAGGAAAAAAAATGAAGTTATTTATCAGTTTAAATAAAATATTCAGCATGATTTGTCAATAATTTAAAGTACCCAATAGTTAAAGTTTTACTTTTAACACTTCACAGAATTTGTTTAGTTGTAATAATTTTTTTAAAGCTAAAAATAACAATGTAGTAAACATATATATATATAAAAACTTTAAAGTACTGCTACTCAAGTATTTCTACTTTTTTATGACTTTAATGTCATTCGTGAGTTATGAAGTTATAGAAATGTTTTAGGACCAACAAAACATCAAATATTTGATTTATGCCAGATTAAATATTTATATTTGTCGGCTTTTAAAGGAGAGGAAACTGAAGTTTGTGCCGTTGGTTGAGAGACAGAACAAAGATGTTACATTCAAACTTTCATATTTTCACTGTGTCCAAACCTTATATTTAACGTCAGCGCTGCAGTGATAAGCTTATTGCTAAGCTGCAGTAATAAAGGAGCGGATATTTGATGGGTTTCTGTATCTGCTTTAAAGCCATTACATCAGGCTGTCATATATTTACAGTTTTAACTTTTTTTTAAACTCATATCAGTGTTTAAACTTGTAACACTGAGAAAATTAGCAGATGTTGCCTGTAGGTTCATATTTTCAGTAGAAACATTAAATGATTCACTCCAGATCAGGTCCTTTAAACTTTACCTGAGGTTCAGTTCACCTGTTGCTGCAGCAGCAAACTCTGAACAGCCTGCAGAGACCGGCGATAAACTCTTACCTGTAATCGAGTATTTGTAGTTTTCAGTCCACAGTACCGTTTCTGGAGTGACTGTGGGCTATTGTTCTGCTGAAGGAAGTTAGACCCGTTACTCGGAGCCGATGCGGACTGCCTAAACCGAACTAACCCGGGTACAGCAGCCCCGCAGAGGGCTGCGTCTGAGTGGAAGCGGGTACCTGGGAGCGGAGGACGGGTCTGTGTCGCGCTGCTGTCCGGAGAAAATGAGCCTTCTCCCGCAGCTTCCACGGGGTCAGCCCGCAGCCGCTCCTCCCGCAGCACCTCCTGCGCACGAAGAAACGCGCAGCGCGTCACTGCGCATGCGTGACGCGTCGGTGACGCTCCCGACGCGTCCGTGATCCAGCAGCATGATGGCGGAGCCCACCGTGCGCCTCCCCGGGATCGTTTTAGCTTCTCTCATGTTTCAGCACGTTAACAGCGACTCCGACGTGGTGAGGGGCTCTCACTCGTCCGTGAAACGGACGCGTCCTCAGCGCGGCTCCGTGGGTGGATGTGAGGTGTTGGTGTTTAGCACAAAGCTAGCACGCAGAAGCGTCAGGGACGGGCTGTAAAGTTGATCAGCTCTTCTTTAAATGCTCAGTTGTTCAGAGCTCAGCGGGCCGTTTGCTGCAGTGAGGAAGTGTCGGTCGTTTACGTGAACTTCAAACTCCCGCTGTGGTTTTTCTTCAACTTTTAAACCGGGCTAACGGCTCCAAACACACCAGACTCCATTCAGAAATCTCCCGGTTTAACGCGTTAAGTCTCCCGGTTTAACGCGAAGGCAGCTTCGAGCTGTACAGGCTCAAATACACGTAAATGCATTTTAATGTTATAGGGAGGTCTGCAGGTAAATTCAGCACATGCTCCAACAAGGTGAGATTACACGAGTCAAATTATACACGAATCGCCGTTACTGCTCCTTTTGACCCATTCCCGATGATTCACGTGTAATTAACCCTGTTAAAGGTAATTAGGGAGGTTCCCGCATGGTGATAATTTGTTGGTAAATTAGTCATAGCTTTAATCCAACAGCTGAAACTTGCTGGAGTTAAAGTTCAATTTAGAAAGTGCCGCAAACACCAGACTGCATTAAAAAACCGTAACACTTAAAATGAGCTCCTGACAAGAAACCACAGAGTGAAATGTAATCAAATACACTTAAATATTCAGGGAGGTCTGCAGGCATATATTTTTTAATGTTTATATAAAACGGCTGTTATTGAAATGATCACATTCAGTAAGTATGGAGGGGTTTAATTCCTGGTTTTCTCCATCTGTCAGGAGGGGCTGATCCTCGGAGAGAGCAGGTTTGATGAGCAGGTCACCATCAGCGACTCTCAGGCCGATCACATCCACATCGAGGAAACGTACAGTGAGTACACCTCACTGAAGTATAGTTACACAGTACTACAGTGTAGGGCTGCTGGAAACTTTATCTTCAGCATTTCCGTTCTGATTGTTTAAAAGTGTCACAGCTTCCTGGTGCTTTTCTCTCACAGATGTCCAGAAGCACATCGCCTGCCACAGACTGAACACGTGAGTCCGGCATTATGATGTAATCACGCCGCCGCGCGTGTGCTGTGTTTTTGTGTAAAGGTGAGTCTGTGTGTCAGTCTGTACAGCAGCGACGGACAGGTGAACACGGAGGAGCTACACAGGCTGCTGGCAGACAACAAGCAGGTGAGTGTGACGAACATGTGGAGGGTGACCGTGGGTGACGTGACCCCACGGTGTGACAGTGCGTCTGGCTCGTGCAGGAGAGCGTGATCGGCTGGTACCGGCAGCGCAGGAACTCGCAGCAGCAGATGACCTTCAGAGAGAAGCTGGTCCACGAGAACCTGAAGAGCGCTCTGTCCAACCCTCACATGATCTTTGTGCTGCTGACGCCCAGTAAAACGACACCTCCCGGCTCCACGCACAGGATGGAGTACTCCGCCTTCATCTCCCGCAGCAGGTGGCGCTTTTCTGAGTACACCTGAGGATCAGTATACCTTGCTTTCTAACGTTGTCTAAATACTCCGTGCAGCCACAACAGCTCAGAGCTTTTGTCCTCGCGTGGGGCTTGTGTTGTGCTGGTAGCTGCTCGTTAGGTGACCTTTGAGTCGGCAAAGGTCAGATTGTTTTTGAAGTTATGTTACAGTTGGTTCAGACATTTTTAATACATGAAATAAGAGGAACAGCACACCATTAAGCCTTTCCTGATCATGAGAACTGCATTTAATGTGGTAATAATCAAAATGTTTAGTGTAGCATAAAACCATCTGGAAACCTCCGCCAAGGCCACAGGGTCACTGACGCTGTCATACGTGTATCTAAATACTGTGAAATAATCTTTCCCAGACAACAACAACTCCTATCCCGCGATAGTGCGTCACCTCGACCAGATCGCGGCTCCTAACCGTAGCAGGGAGACCTCTGGTTTCTGCTTGGCTCGTGGCTGCTAACTAACGTGCTCATCCGTGTGGGTCAGCTTCAGCAAGGCGGAGAAATGCAGCAAGTCGACGGATTTTAGCAACAGATTAAAACAATGAACAAGACTTTAATGACGTTATTCCCGGTTTTATTTTGTCTGAATCTGAGGGTGTTTCATGAAAATATAAAACCAACGTCTCTGATTTGAAAGCGCGTTAGCTTGGAAGCGTCTGCACCGTTAGTTTCCACCCAAAGACAGTTGTGTTTGGAGAGCAGTGAGCAGGGTGGTTATTGGCTGTCAGCATGCTAATCAATCGTGACTGTAGCCTATCATCTTCCTGTCCCAGCGGCAGCGATAATGGGGGTTTGATTGGATTCATCGCAGCGAAGTCCGTCATGTTAGTCAGCAGGAGAAGCTCAGTGTGACTGAAATGATGGTTAAATGTTTTATTATCCTCACAATGCTTCAGTTTACTTTTAAAGTGAGTAAAAACATGTAGAAGAGGAGAGTGTGAGGAGGTTTTCAGACTTCCAGCCGATCATAGAAGAGGCCTAAAATGTTCCTGAATCATTAGATCTGGTGTGGAGCTAAACTAACGTGCAGTTCTTCTGTCGGAGCTTTTCCTTTGGGGGGACAGCAGGAGGGTGGTGGCAGGCGGGTGGTGGCAGGAGGGTGGTGGCAGGCGGGTGGTGGCAGGAGGGTGGTGGCAGGAGGGTGGTGGCAGGCGGGCGGCTCGTTTTTCCATGTTTGACGGACTCGTGTCCTCTCTCTGCTCCCGTGGTTTCTGTTCCTTCTTCTTCTCCTGTGGAGGCACTTCGCGAACGTCCCCGTGCTCGTCACCAACCTCGGCCTCCTGGAGCAGCTCTCTTACTGGAAGGTGTCGGCGCCGTGCTCTGCGGCCGGTTACAGCCTCACCATGAAGAAGCACGGGTACGCCCCGCCTGTGGCGGCACGTTCATGCCGTGTCCTCGTTTCTCCTCACGTAGCTGAGATTTGTTTGTTTCAGGTCCAAGTTCTTCTGCTCCAACGGGCTGCTGAGGGAAGTGAACGAAGTGAACAAGATGAACGACTCGCTGCAGGTGGAGCTGCAGGTGAGGGAGGTGTCACGGAGCACATGCACTTCTGCTGCTTCACTTCCTGTTCGCATCACTCTTTGTCTCTGTTTGTGGACAGAAAACGTGCAGAGACGTGGAGGAGAGCGAACGTCTGGTTGAAGCGCTGCAGGCGGAGGTCTCAGCCCTGAGGACGAGGCTCAGAGAGAGCCAGCGGGGCCAACTGGAAAAAGGTTTTCCCACAATTTAATCTCATCTCACACAGCAGCAGGGTGAGATTAACTCAGGATATCTGACTCAGGATCAGCACAGCACGTAAAAATACTCTGAGCTTTATTTCTCAAACCTCGGCCAGCTGTGACGCAGAGAACAAG
This sequence comes from Australoheros facetus, assembly GCA_030220045.1. Taxonomy (NCBI): domain Eukaryota; kingdom Metazoa; phylum Chordata; class Actinopteri; order Cichliformes; family Cichlidae; genus Australoheros; species Australoheros facetus. The sequence goes on from JASGAU010365583.1 coordinate 32,404, forward strand.
CCCAGTTAGCCGGGACTGATGGGTGTGTGGTTAAAAGGTCAGAGGTCACTCAGACTTTAAATCCATTCAGCTAAAGGACAGAAATCACAACAAAGAGCTAATCTAAGAGCCACCGATTCACACACCAGCGCTCCGCTGGCCTTTCCTCCACACGCACACGGCGTTTTTTAGTGGACGGTTTTTTCTGCTGAGATGAGATTTTCAAAGTAACTGAATTGGCCTTCAATTCTGCAGATCTGTGGTGACTGCGGCGGCCTGCAGGGGGCAGTCTGAAGACGGGCTCAGCGTTTACTCCCGTGTTTATTTTAAAGCTGTAGTTCCTGTTTCTTCCCCTGGTTTATAAAATGAATTTAATAAATTGTGTTTTACGCCCATAAATCAGTCCAGCAGTTCAGAATGTAATCAATGAGTTTATTGATGAGTTTTAGAGTTTCTCATCAATAAAACTGCTGGATGGAAATCAGGTTCCAGTGACCCCTGACCCGATGGTGGCGGTCTCGTACCCGCCTCCATGTTTAAACCAGGAGCAAATTGAAGTTATGAAAGGTGTAATCAGACGTGTGAGCCAAACAGGAAGTGCTGGTTTAATATTTTATTGTGAAATCATCATGTGCCTCTGACCTCAGATTTGTACTACAGTGAACTCCGTGTACAGGAAGCTGCTTCCAGTCTAAAGCTTTCTTTGTGAACAGGAACCGCGGACGATCCCGAGCCGAGGAAGAACCTGCTGCTTCACGAGGCCGTCAGAGCGCTGCTCGCCTCCTCGCCGCTGTTCCACACGCAGACGCTCACGCTGCAGGGACTTCCTGTCCCCGACGACGACGTTTCTGTGAAGACGGCGAGGGAGGCGTCGCCGGGCGCAGAGAACTGTCGCAAAAGGCCGAGAGAAACGCTGCCGGAGACGGAGAGGAAGCGCAGGAGGAGCAAGAGCTGAGCGGGAGCAGCCAGAGGCCGGCCTGTTCAAACCGTTACTGATAAAGTTCATTCACAAGGTGCTGCAGCGGTTACCTGAGCAGGTGTGAAGTTCATGCAGCTGTCAGGACATAAGGAACTTTTACTGGTTAAACTGGTGCGATTCAGGCTTCCAGCTGTGGACCGTCGGTGTTTATTCCAGATGTTTGTGAGGAGACGCTGCGTTCAGTGTCAGGATCTGAGATGTGTTCAAACTCAAAATCTGTTTAGTCGTTCCTTCGTTTCCTTTTTCCCTGCAACATATTTCCATTAAAGGTCGGAGTGTGTGGTTACTGGAGTTTGTCCTCAGCTGTTTGTCTCCACGCTGCAGCAGAAATCACAGATCGCTGCATTCAACAACAATCAGGACTCAAACCTGTGGCTCGGGGGCCAGAATCAGCCCACAGCAGAGACCGGGCCGGCCCGCAGGATGGCAGCGAATGCTGCAAAGGAGGACGGGGGTACATGTGGACATCTCGCATCGTGGGAGTCTGAGGAGCTTTCTCCACAGCCGGCCACACCCACGAGTCACAGATAAACCCTTTAATTCATGGAAATGACCCTCCTCCACTTTCTAACCAGACACTAAATATTTGTATTGATCAAATTAAAGAAAGGAAAAAGCCCACAGTCACAATCACTGTTTGCGGTGATGATGCTGAGCCAATAAAACCCCTGAAATCAGCTGATTTTTCCTCATAAAGGAACCTTTTTAACGAGGTGGAAGAGGCCGGGTTACCTCGGTTCAAACACGTTCCCGTTTAAAAAGTAAAACACTGCTTTAAAGAAATACAGCATACAAATATTTTAGTCTGTGATCTTTAATATTTTACAGATGTTCTGCTTCAGTTTGACGATTGAAGGGACGTTACAGCTGTTTAAAACAGATTAAAAACAGCTGTAAATTTGATGAAATGTCTTTAAACTCTTTCACACTGGGAAGAAACCGTCCGGAGGCGTTTCCTGTTATGACAGGAAGTCCTCCTCGGTTTGTGATCAGCTGTCCTGTTTGGGATTAAACTCCGAAGCGTTTCTCAGGCTTAAAAATGGCTTCAGACTGTTTCAGCTTTTCACTGAAGAAAGTTACTGACAGCACACAGAGCAACCTTAACACACACACACACAGATGTTTGACACTAATCCAGATGTCTGACTCCACAGATGTTGGGGTCCTTCATGAACTCTGGATGTTTGTGCGTCACCGACATGAAACCTGCAAACAGGAAACGCTTTTATTAACGTCTTTACGGAAGCTCAGAAGGGAAAAACTCGTAAATATGGAAGCTCGTTTATGCCAGGACAAGAGGAAAATCATTTTAAAAACATGTTTGCTTCATTAAATTTGGACTGTTTAAAGTCAAATTTTCACTTTAAAGAAAAAGATGAAACAGAAACTTCCAACATCCAAATAGCGAAAAATGGAATTTTGACAAGTTAAACATTTTAAATATAAACTATGAAAAGTTACACGATGAAAAGTGAATGTGAAAACAAAATAACCATTAGCTAAAACGTCAACATTAAAATTCAATAACAGTCTCAAAAACTTGACATAAAGACAGGATTAAATTTGAGATTATGGGAACAAATCAAATTATAAAACAATCTGGGATTAAAAGTTAACATATTGAAATACAATAAAAATCTGAGACGTTTGGCACTAATAGGCCTCCATAATTGACAGCTTTAAATTTCCTGTTTTCAGCAGCGAATCAGATTAAAGAGTCGCTCAGGTTTCATTAAACTTATTTTAAACGTACCCATGGACTGAGCCCTCTTTATCGCCTTCGACACTTGTTTCTGCTTTGGTCCACATAAACCTGAAAACCAGAAGGAGGTGTGATCCAAGCTGAAGGTCATTTAATTCAGGTGACCTGCGGTGGGCGGAGACTCACCTGTGATGTGGCGGCCGTAAATCCTGCCCGTGTGCGGTGAGATGAACTGAGAGAGCAGCTGTGAAGTGACAAACTCGGATTAATCCAGATTAAACTCAAGTTTCACGATGTTAATCTGACCACAGCCCTGATCCAGGATCAGATTCAATAAAGTCTGAGTTTAAAACAAACTAAGGTTCCTGTTCCAGAACAGCTGATCAGTCGGTCCAATCAGCTCTGAGTACGTTCACACTGAGTGTGTGTGTGAGCGATGAAAGAAAGCCATCATCAATGGAGCTCTGATACCAGGATTCACCATGGCAACAGGTAAACAAAGGGCGGAGCCTCCATTTGAACCCAGAGGACGGAGGATCGCACGTGTCAGAGCGGAGCGTGGTATTGATCTTAGAAACAGGAGGGGGGACAGGGTCAGTGTAATCAGCTCGGTCTGACATCATCACAGACTGAGTCATCTGCAGAGCTGACCTCAGGTCAGTTTGTTATGTTTCTGCTGCAGCTGATGATCATTTCTTTGCTTTATTCAGTAGAAATTTAATCTATTGATGGAACAGCAGCCTCACTTCATTTTTTAATGGAGAATTTGATTACTGTTACTGGATAAACCTGCTTTAATGTTTCTAATCTGATCTGAGATCAGCATCACTGATAGATGACGGCTCTCTGACAAGTGCAGAGATGTTTCACTGAGTCACTGTCAAAGGTCAGAGGTCAGTCACAGTTTCATGTTCTCAGAAATGTCTCAGCTTCATAGGTTTTAAATATTTCAGTGCAGTTTTGGGAGGATGAGACATTTTAATTAAAGAATGCCGATCGTGTCGGGAGCATGAATCCATTATGAACGGATCCAGACTGGATGAACTGGGAAATGACTGGAGCCTGAACTGGATCTGGACCTCATCCTGTCTTTGGATCCTCCTGCTGTGCAGGTGGACTCGGACACGGGTCCGATGTCGAGATTCATTCTCTGAATTTCAGACAGCAGAACTTTCAAAATGTTGATTTCAGTCACTTTAAATCCATTTAGTTCAGTTTGGAAGTCTTCATCATTTCAGCCTCATCTTCACTCAAACATTCCCATCATCTCCAGGATCCAGACATTTTCCATCAGTGAGCTTTTCCAACACGACCAATGATTGATCATTGATCATTGATCAGTGTGTTCTGTGTCAGCAGCTTCATCCAGATCAGTGTGATGTAACAGTGATGCTACAGTAACTACAGTAAATGTTTCAGAGGAACTGACTGACAGTCTGACAGCTGCCTCATTATAAATGCGTGACATCATCGCCGTCTCTGTCCTTACAGCCTGTTAACGAGTGAACGACTGTAAAAGCTTCATGTTACAAAGATAAAAAACTAACGTCTAACTGGGATTTCAGTGCTTGTAGAAACATAAACGTCTGCAGATGAATTCGCTCCTCTGACGCTCTGACAGACACTTTATGAAGGAGGA
>JASGAU010365603.1:0-14282 GCA_030220045.1 Australoheros facetus
TTTAATTATCTAACATTCATACACATTCACACTCCAACGGATGCGTCGGAGAGCAATTTGGGGTTAAGTATCTTGCCCAAGGATACATTGGCATGCAGCCTGGAGTAGCCAGGAATCGAACCGCTGACCTTCCGATCCTTAGGTGACCTGCTCTACCTACTGAGCTACAGCCACCCCATTATCTGCTTCATAATCACATTTACAGCCCTCTTTCCTGATAAAGACATTACCCATGGTCTCACATGCCACATTAAAGGCAGGACAAGTGGCTTTTCTTTCTATGAACGTGTGCAGAAAAACTCTCAGGCTGTTCATCTGTTTTGTAAATAGATGCTTCATTAAATGTGAACAGTTTAGGACTTTGTGATTTACACATTTCTGCGGTCACCGGTCATCGCCTCACAGCAAGAAGGTCCTGGGTTTGAATCCGCCAGCCAGCTGACACCTTTGTGTGTGGGCTCCCTCCGAGTACTCAGGCTTCCTCTGTGACTCTAAACTGTTTTTAGGTGTGAAAGTGAACACGAACCACAATGAGAGAGGGGCGAGGAAGGAAGGAAGGAAGGAAGGAAGGAAGGAAGGACGGATGGTTGGATGGAAGGAAGGAAGGAAGGAAGGAAGGAAGGAAGGATGGACGGATGGTTGGGTGGACGGACGGACAGATGGTTGGAAGGAAGGAAGGAAGGAAGGACGGACGGACGGACGGATGGATGTAAGGAAGGAAGGAAGGAAGGACGGACGGACGGATGGATGTAAGGAAGGATGGACGGACGGACAGATGGTTGGAAGGAAGGAAGGAAGGAAGGAAGGAAGGAAGGAAGGACGGATGGATGGATGGATGGATGGATGGATGGATGGATGGAAGGAAGGATGGACGGACGGACAGATGGTTGGAAGGAAGGAAGGAAGGAAGGAAGGAAGGAAGGAAGGAAGGACGGATGGTTGGATGGATGGAAGGAAGGAAGGAAGGAAGGAAGGAAGGAAGGAAGAAAGGAAGGATGGATGGATGGATGGATGTAAGGAAGGAAGGAAGGATGGACGGACGGACGGACGGATGGTTGGATGGATGGTCCGAAGGAAGGAAGGAAGGAAGGAAGGAAGGAAGGATGGACGGACGAACGGACGGATGATTGGATGGATGGTTGGAAGGAAGGAAGGAAGGAAGGATGGACGGACGGACAGATGGTTGGAAGGAAGGAAGGAAGGAAGGAAGGATGGATGGATGGATTCACTAAAATAAAGAGAAATGGTCTCCATGTGGCCCATGAACTAATATGAGTTTGAAACCCTGGTTGATGACATCTTAAAATAAACATAATAATTACTGATTCTAATTTGTGGCCAGGTTTAATCAAAATCTTTTGGAAACCTTTTTAGTTAACGAGACTATTATTTCCTGGAATAAATACATTATCCTTCCTGTGATCAGCGCTTGCCCTATGATGACCTCTCTGCTGTCCTGTGCTGGACAGGGATGGTCAGATGGATGGAGATCCATCATTAGAAACATTATTCTGCATGTACATTTGCATTGAACACTGACAGTTGGAAACTGTTTGAATGATGAATAGTTTTTATCCCTGAAATTAATAATGGAAACATAAGTAATGGAAATTTAAAGGCTTATAAAATTAAGTATAACTCAAATATTTTTTTAGATGCTTGGCATGGTAAAAAATGTAATAAATAATCACATAATTCACCAGTTACAACAAAACAAGAGATCACGAGACAAACGTCTTTCTGAACTTCCCCATCCTATTAACCATATTGGTACCCCAAACATTAATCTCAGACCCCTGGAGGGGATCCAAACCCTTATGTTGGACACCGCTGTGTAATGACAATGCCATCTTATATGTTTAATGAGGCAGAAAAATCAGTGACATTTTAAAATAAGTATGGTAATGTTAGTCAGGTATTGTAGTAAAGTTCAAGTCATATTGAAATTTTGAACAAAGCGTCTAATTGTTGGAATAATTTTTAAATGGAAGGAGTGGTTCAATGTGAAGTGCATTTATGAATTAGGCAGAGCAGCTGTCACTCAAGTCCTCATCTGTGGCAAATACCCTTGTCCTCCAAGCCATCTCAAGGTGTTCATTCTACCATGTGACAGCCCCCTTTGTGAGTGGGCCCCACTCTAAAAGCCCATCCAGACATAGATGCGCAGCACTGGTGACCTTTAATTTCATTCAGACTGTGTACAAATGACTGCAGCATAGCCCACTTAGGAAAAAAAGCCTGTGAAAGAAAGTCTTTGCGAGATTGTAGCTACTCTGGGTTTCGGCTCACTGGCATTATCTACTCCCTTGCTTTAATGACTTCCCGCCGAGAGGAGCCACGGTGAGAGCCTTGGCAGTCAGACTAAGAATAGCATTAGACACAAGGTTATCTGGGCATTACACTCACTGTAACATGCAATTAACTCTACTCGTCCATTTTCATTATACAATTATTCATTAATGTCAATTTAATTTTATGCATTGTTCTACATGACCAAGGCCTGATTACGGGGCCCTTGCACTCCAATATCCCAAGTTAACTGGTGCCAGCCTCACTTGCAGGCCGACTAATTGCAATTTAGCCCTAGACAGCACCTCCCTCTTTAGGCCCTCCATAATGGAGCAACTGATTCACAGACAGGTAACGATTGGAAAGACAAAGTGCTTCTCTCCCTGAATGGGAAAACAAATGCACTGCTGCTAAGCTGTTTTCTTTGTGATAGTACTGAGGTCTGCCCTTTGTATTCAGAGAGGGACAAGAGGTAATATGTTTCCTTAAATCCTATTTGTCTTCCAATTCTATCTCCATATAGAAATACGACCCTATTAAATCACACAGGAATGTCTATACTGCGACTGCAACAGAATTAAATTTCTGGACAGATAATTTGCAATCCCCATGTCAAGGCTAAGAGACCCATGTGTAGTTTTTCACTCTAAACTAGTCAAAATATTCAAAAGTGGTCCAAAGATATACAGAAGAAAGTATTTCTGAAACATTTATTATCTTTTTGTGCTATTTGCAAGATCCCGCATGCCAGAAGAACAGTGAGAGAAAAATGCAACAGTTCTGTGAAATCAAAAGAGCAGAAATTTAGTGTAGACATACCAAAGTGGCTAAATTTATAGATGTACTTTCCAGGTGCTTGAAACTTGTTGCACAAAGCTGGATAAAGCAAGCCCAGATGCTGTGAAAAGCACAGAGAGCAACAAGGGCTAATACTTTGTTTTTGTTGTGCTACAGAAGGAGAGCGCCTTCATTGCAGGCCTTTCTGTCATTATCCCAACTGTAGCTAAGTTCAGCCCAATTGTTCTGACAAACTCAAATTGCTGCAATTTTATTTTTGGGATCTCGAATTGTTTCTTACTGCGTTGAAGGAGTTGGTGTGTCAGATATTTTTGGTGCAGTGTTGTTGATAACTGATTAGGGAGACTGATTGGGGAGGTTAACCAGACCAGTGCATGCTGATTTGTTTACTTGTGTGAGCTGCTGATTTGGATTTTATATCCTGGTTACCCTGGGAGGCGATTCTCATCGAGGTGGGAAAATAGTGCAAGTAGCCGGCCTGGGTTGGCGAAAGTTTGATTGACTTCCTGCAAAAACTTCCTGTACTTACATCATTAGGTAGCTTTATAGCGTTGCTGATTCAGGATGCGAATATTAGGCTGAACTTTAATGTACCACCAAAATATCCCTGAAACACAAGACCCCCAGGAGACCATGGGGTTCCTGTTCTGGGAGAAGTTGTTGAGGTCTTGTTTTTGCCTTACTCAGGATATGCTCTATGATGATATACGTGTTGAACCAGAGTGATGGACTCAAATACAAGTGCCCCCCAAAAGTATTAGAACACTGAGACAATCCCTGTATTGTTGCTGCAGACGGAAAACATTTGGGTTTGACATCAAAAAATCAATATGAGGAAAAAAGATCAACATCCCAGCTTTTATTTACACTGACACACAGTTCAGAAGATTGCACCTTTGTCTGAACCCACCCACTTTTCTTATGAGCAAAAGTATTGAAACTTGAAACAGATTAAAGTGAATAAGACTTCATATTTAGCTGCAAATCATTTGCTTACAATAACTGCATCAAGCCTGTCACTCACTGACATCACTAAACTTTTGCATTCTTCTTCTGTGGTGTTTTTCCTGCTTTTACTGCAGCCTCTTTCAGTTGTTGTTAGTTTTTTGAGGGGGGTCTCCCTTCAGTCTCCTCTTTAGCAGCTAAAATGCTCTGTAGGGTTTAAGTCTGGACATAAGCCAGTCTAAAACCTTCCACGTCCCGCCCCCGATGAACTCCGCTGTAGTTATAGCAGTTTGTTCCGGGTCACAGACAGCTCTCTGGTTTCATGTTGGTTCCCCTTCTAACTATAAATGTACAGTCTGCACAGGCAAAACCCAAATCTGAAACTGAGCGCAGACATTCAGCGCTATTTATTGTTTGAATAATCAATGGAAAAGGACACACCTGAGCGGCAAAACACACCTGTCAGTCACACGTTCCAATACTTTGCTCACAAGAAAAATGGGAAGGTTCAGACAAAGGTGCTGTCTTCTGACCTGTGTATCAGATCTAGATGGAAATATCTGGAAATAAAAGCTTCTTTGTTGATCTTTTGTCTCAAATTCATCTTTTAATGTCAAACTCAAATATTTTCAGTCAACAGGAAAAATACATTTAGTGAGTTGTATGTGAGGCTGGACACTGAGGAAGGAGAAAAGTAGCGACTGTCTGTGCAGAGAGATTGAGCTGGAAAGGATGTGCAGCAGGTTAGGGTGATTAGGGATAGAGATGGAAATGTACTAATGAGTGAAGAGAGTGTGCTGAGAAGATGGAAGGAGAACTTTGAGGAGCTCGTGAATGAGAAAAATGAGAGCGGGAGAAGCATGGATAGAGGACAGTCAGTGAATCAGGAAGTGCAGAGGATTAGTAAGGAAGGGCTGAAGGCAGCTATGAAGAGGATGAAGAGTGAATGGGCAGTTGGTCCAGAAAGCATGTCTGTGGTGGTAGAAGAGGGGGCAGTAGACTTTTTAACCAGAATGTTTGATACAATCTTGGAGAGTGAGAGGATGCCTGAGGAAGAAGAGTGCTGGTACAAGTCTTCAAGAACAAGGGTGATGTGCAGAACGGTACTAACTACAGAGGGATAAAGTTGATGAGTCATTCCATGAAGATATGGGAAAGAGTTGCTGAAGCTAAGTTAAGGAGAGAGGTGACAATCAGTGAGCAGGAGTATGATTTCATGCGGAGAAGGAGCACTGCAGATGTGATGGTTGTTTTGAGAGTGTTGATGGAGAAGGTCAGAAGGAGTTTCACTGTGTTTTTGTGGATTTGATGTGATAGGGTGCCAAGAGAAGAGCTGTGGTGCTGCATGAGGAAGTCAGGAGTGGCAGAAAGGTCTGTGAAACTGAGTGTAGACAAAGAACAGGACAGCCAGACAGTGGTGGCAAGTGACAGATGGGTTGAGGGTAGGGGTGAGATTACATCAATGATCGGCTCTGAACCCCTTCTTATTGTGATAAACAGATTGACAGATGAGGTCAGACAGGAGTCTCCATGGACTATGATGTCGGGAGTAGGGAACAGGTGGAAGAGAGCCTGGAGAAGTGGAGCTATGCACTGGAGAGAAGAGGAATCAAAGTCAGTAGAAGCGAGTCAGAATGCATGTGTGTGAACATATGTGTCAATGAAGGGAGGGAGGCAGGTATAACAGTGAAGATGGAAAGAGTAGATAAGGTTAAATACCTGGGGTCAACCGTCCAAAGCAACAGACAGTTCACAGAAGAAGAGGGTGCAGGCAGGGTGGAGTGGGTGGAGCTGAGTGCCAGGGGTGATTTGTGACAGAAGGAGAGCAGCAAGAGTGAAATGGAAGGTTTACAAGATGGTATTGAGATGTGTATGGCAGCACTAAGAAAAAAGGCACGAGGCAGGGCTGGAAGTGGCAGAGTTGAAGATGTTAAGGTTTTCATTAGGAGTGGCTAGCATGAGAAGTTTGGAGACAAAGTCAGAGAGGCAGGGCTGACATGGTTTGGACATGTGCAGAGGAGGGATGGTGGATCCTCTGGACAAAGGCTGCTGAAGATGGAGCTGCCAGAAAAAAAGAAGAAGACCCCAGAGGAGGTTCGTGGATGTAGTGGAGGAGGATATGCAAACGGTTGGTGTGACAGAGGAGGATGCTAGAGAAAGAGTGAGATGGAGGCAGATGATTTGCTGTGGGGGCAGTTGAAAGAAGAAGAAGTCAATGATGTTGAAGTACAAGCAGGAAATGGATGCAACAGTAAACAACGATGGCCAAAGCATCGTTGGAGAGCCGGATGAAGGGGAAATCGCTTGCCATCTTTTCCTTCCTCACTCATTGCATCCTCTCCCTCCCTGGCATCAGGAGAAACTGAGGATTGGAGGCCCGGTCCCCACAAGTCAAAATCATGTAGATTCTCAGGAGATAATCATGCAATTTGTTTTTTGAATCATTCATATGCTTTTGAAATGTCTGTTAGGGGAGAATAACAGTCACTCTGATGTCCATGTGTCAGAGAATTTCAAGAAAAGAAACAAAAATAGCATCACTTTGAATTTAGTGTGGCTTCTGTGTGCTACTGCCAAACAGCAGCAAACCCCTCTAGAGCAAAGTATTCTGCATGATCCACCTTTAAAGTACACTGTAAAGCTACATTTTTATTTTTTCACATGTGTGGGAAAAGATTAGATGGTCTGGGGTGAACGGTTTCAAGGACACTATAAAAGATGGCCCTTTTGAGGCCAGAAAAAGGTTTGTCAAGCTTAGCTTCAGCTGCACTCTGAGTAGTTTAGCTGTGCTTTCTTTGGAGTGTGTCAGTGTTGCTGCAGTTGCTAATACTGAGCATAAATTGATGCATTTGAGTCGTAAATGTGATGCTTTTACCTTCTTTCTTTGATGTCTTCCTGGGAAACAAAAAAAAAAAAACCCTAGCTACTCTGTGCAGGTTTCTCTTCAGGGCAAGCATTTTACATTAAAATAATTAGCATATCACTAAACAATGTTATTATCAAACTTAAAATACAAATGAGGTGGAGCAAATTTCAACCTGCTGAAAGCTCAAGATGAAACACCAGGAAGAAAAGAAATTTGAATTTAGTCTCTGTGGAGCACGAATACCTAAACAGATATCGTGGAAATCTATCAGTCTCTTCACATTATGAGACACTTCATTGTGGACTAAAATGCTGGACTGAGAGACGTACAGACCAACACTGAAGTCCCCAGGGCTGACTTGGGAGTCTGGCTAAAAAAGGCTATGACTGACCTTTCAGTTCCATCCATCTGATGGTAATTAGGTGCAGCGATCGCAGTGTTTATGAAGGTATTAACACAACAACTGTTTGGGCTTTTCCTCCCATCTTGTCTCTGTCCTCTTTAATGTCTTTCACAGCACGCGCAGCTTTGTGCAATAGTTAAAACCATATTTAAGGGCAGCAAATGGTTTCGCACTCTTCTGACAGAAAAATTTGCCTCATGCAATAATGGTGAAAAGGAAAAATCATAAACCACGAGGGGCTGTTTTTTTTTCTTCATACACCTGACATGGAACACATGATTAAAGAGTGCAAATTTGAGGGTGACCCCAGGCCAATTGGACCTGTCTTTCATGCACTGATTCACATCAAAGACTCTCAGGCAAGACTCCTCAAGGCATACAGTATGTGATCAAAGCGCTCTCCTCTTTGTAAATTCTATTTTATGCTTGTTGTTCATATTACGTTTCAGAGTGACCATACAAATCTCACGCGTAATTGGGAGGGTAAAAGACATTTTAATTCTTTCAGAGCCACGTTTCAGGCACAAAACAAGAAACTGTAATGCAAGATAATGATTAATGTACTTCTTTGCTGATTGACCATTGAAAAGACTACTCTTTTATTCTTCTGTTCGGCAGACTTTGTAAGCAGTAGGGCAGCAATTATTGTTCATTTTCAGACAGGGAATAATCAAGGCCTTCAAAAGAAAATTAGATAATAAGCATATAAAATATGAAAGGAAAGAAACAGCCAATTCGAGTCTTCAGTGGGAATAAAGGAAGATGTGATTAGTGTCGCCAAAGGTTTACAACATTTTGTTTGAATATAGCTGATATAATTACTTTCATGTTGAACTGAATTCACTTCATAACAATATATCAGAATGAGGTGAAATATGTCTGGATTAAAAGGAGGATAGAGTTTTCTTCTGTGTGGATACGGATAATGCTGCAGCCTATTCTTTTAATTTATTCAACTACAGAGAAGTCATTGCAGAAAAAACAATTTGGGGCATTCAATGCCGTTCAGGTTTATTAATAAACATATACACATTACGTGGGTTCTGCAAAATTATTCAGTATGTGTGATGCATGTAAAGACTTTCACTGACTTCACAAAAGCTTCTGAGCTGCTTAGTGCTCAGATTTTTGCAGCAAGTAACAAGCACATAAAAGGAGGCAGACAGATGATATATCTCCAGACCAGAACCAGGACCAACGTGACCGGATGCAGTCATGTTCTGTATTTAGTCCCTATACAATCATTCAGAAGTGCATGAAGCACCATCAGCTCTTTCAAGTCTTCACAAAGCATCTTAACTTTTATTTTTGGCCATAGCGGCTTTATTTGACAGTGCAGAGAGACGGGACAGCGGGAGGAGGAGAAGAGATGGGGGGAGGACACGCAGCAAAGAGCGACAGGTCGGGACGCAAACCTGCATGGTCGCCTGCTCGCCCGCTGAGCCACCCCCCCACCCAAGCATTTAAACTTTAAACAATGTACCTGACACCACCTGTTAGGATGCGAGGCTTTCTCTTACTCTCTTTCAGTAAGGCTGAAGTTCAGCAGCATTTCACTGACTCTAAATCAAGTTTCAGATCGTTTACTGAATCAGAAACTTTTGGAATCCCTCATTTCATCTACGGGCACTTTGTTTGGTGAAAGAAAGGAAAATAAATCCATTAAAGCCGAGGCCAGCACGGAAAAAAACAAAACCACAAAAACCAAACCGAGAGGCAAACCTCATCAAGGTCGCGCCCTCTCTGGGCAATAACATTGGGAATAATATAATATTTTGTACGTATTCATGCAGTTTTCTTTGTACTTTAAGAAGTTTGTAGTGCAGTAAAAACAAGTGCAGCTTTTGTTGTCTGGCCTGTCGAAGCCCATTTTAATATTCTTGACATAATTCTGAGTGTAATTATTTTTTTATTCTGCGGATTAATTCTCGTTCTCTTGACAACACTTTCTTTAAAGAGATAAGACATTTGGGGGTCAACTTGAAAGAAAGGCAGACGTAATAGTGAGGTCAGAGGTCAAATGTGACACAATATTTGGATTCATACTGTAACGTGATATCTAGAATCCCCATATATCATTCCCTATATGCTGTCAATGCAAACAACGGCACTAAGAAACAGTTCTAAACACCTCTATAAAGCATTATTATCACTTTGACCTTCAGATCAATCCACTGACCTTGAAGGAGAGGTCAGAGGTCAAATGTGCCACATTTAAAAATTTTATATGGTACTTTCTATATGATGAAAATACACACCACAGTCATAAGAATCATAGTTTCTAAGTTATGAAGTTTTTAAATAAATCACTGAGCTGACCTGGAAGGTGGACGCACGGCAAATTTGAATGGATTGTTAGCGTGACCCCAATCTACAGCTCTACAGAGTTTTATCAAAATTCATTAAAACTTTTCCAGCTGTCATGTTTACAGACAGAATGACACACAAATGCTACCAAAACATGACCTCCTTGGTGGAGGAAATATTACATCAAAAAAGAGGCAGAAAAAAACAAATTGAGCATTAAACACAATGAGGGACACAAGAATGAACAGATCTGGGAATTTTACCAACTTAGAAATGGATCCAAAATGGAACCAGCAACCAGAATCCATTCCATAGGACAAGCTTACAGTGATGGCTGGATCCCAGTGGGGGATGCTGTTCCAATGTCCACAATCAAGCCTATGCCAGTGGTTTCACCAGATGCTGCTCTGCACCACAAAAATATGCACAAAGTCTGTTTTTGATTGAAGTTGCTTCAAGCTGCACAGAGGAGCTGAAGAAGGGAAGAAGTCAGGCACACAAATGGCGAAGCGCGTCTGATCAAACAACGGAGACGCAACACTACGTTTCTGAAACGATTATGGCAAAAATAACTACAGCACCAATATGGGGAAGGGTACACCGCGGGGTACACCCTGGACAGGTCAGCAGCCTGTTGCAGAGCTAACACAGAGAGACAAACAACCACTCACACATATGGGCACCAGTTAGCCTAACCCCACTAACTGCATGTCTGTGGACTGTGGGAGGAAACCGGAGTGCCTGGAGAAAACCCGGCAAACCCAGAGAGAACATGCAAACTCCACAGAGGAAGGCCACAGCCAAGGTGGATTCAAACCCAGGACCTTTGTGCTGTGAGGCAACAGTGCTAGCCGCCACGGCACCGTGCTGCTGATAATCTTTATTCTTAGCAGCAGTGATCTGTATTATTTAACACAATTATTCATTAACTTAGCAAACATCGCACAGTTGCTGAACATGTCATTTTAGAGGTAATTTCCTTGAACTTTAAATGTAATTAAAATGAAAAACAAACGCTCACACACACAGATTTATGTGGTAAAGAGTTCGGGGCGTTTCTGACTGTAAAGCTCATCTCTTGAGGTCCCTGCCGGCCTGCTTCCTCTGCTTATGTCTGCTGCTGCAGATGGGGTGAAGGGAGGCCCAGCGGGCTCACGTGTCTAGCCGCGGACAGCTGAAGCCGACAGCCAACTGTCGTGTGCCGCTGACAGCAGCCTAGGTAAGAAACACGGGATGTTCTGGAGCCAAAGGAAGCTGCAGCCAACAGATAATCCTTCCACAGTTTCAACTACGAGTTTCACTTCTTCTACACTGGTCGTGTTGACCGAAGGCCCACTTACACTCATGTTGGCTCGAGTTTTAAACAGCGAGTGAGTTTGAGCTTTCAGAAGAATGGAAGCGCATCGCTTAACGGTAAAGGTTGCGCCTGATTTATAACACTAGAAAAAAATGAGAGCTTCCTATAGGCAACACGAATGCAGAAGAGTTTTCCATTTTTGTGAGTAATCGCCTAGCAACAAACGCCAACACACTTATCCATTATTTTTTCAGACGGTGCTGCGTGGCATAGCTAGCTAAGTGAAAACAACTGCCCGTCCAGCGAACCCCCCGCTGTATGAAGCTTAGCGATTTAAAATATAAAATCTAATTTCAAACAGACGATTGCAGATCAAATATTTAATAGTTTCCTATGTTTGAAAGGCAGTTTGAATTTCAAATGGAAAGTGACAGCCCTGGTGTCAGTATTAATGGCAATGAAGAAACATGTCACTCAGTGCACTTGTGTGGTTCACTGGTGTGTTTGTACCAGTTTTTGGACCACAATAGAGCTCCGGAGAACAGGGGAACGATCTCCAGTACAGCAGGCTTTAGTTTTTAGAAGCAGTTCAGCATTAGTCTCACATCATTTCCTCAAATAACAACTACAGACCATTACAGGCCTCGCCTCTTCAACGTGATGCAACAGTCAATATTTTACAAAAATGTCCATGACAGGAAACCCTAAAGGTAGATTTTCTACCTGCAGGAGAACATAATGCACACTCTGTCATTATTCCATAAATGTTTTTAAATTTGTCTTTGCTGTTAAAATCTGACTGGGCAAACAAGTCTGTAATATAATGTGTGCCAAGTTGATGCAGTATAATTTAGAGAACTGGGCTAATTTAGCAACATAAAAGCTTTAATAACAGCATTCACATTAGTAAAGAAAAAAAAGGTTATTATTCAGTCTGCTGTCTATTGATTTCACTCTGTTGTGCCATCATGATCGTGGCTGATTGGTAGGGACTGATTAACAGCTCTGTGCACCCCCCCACTTCTGTTTCTTTTTTTCTGTCTTTTAATTAATCCTTGTTCACTTCACCTCTGGGTGTATTGTGCAGCAGTATAACAAAACTGAATGAAGTGCAGCCCTGTCCGGGGGGGNNNGCAATCCTCATAAGATTATAATTGTCAAGATGAAGCTCACCAAAACAAGCTGGAGCAAAACAAATGTTCAAACATGAGTTAGAGAGTCAGTTCCCTTGTACAGTGAATACATGCATAATATTTTTGTTATTGTTGCATTATTAATCCACACTTTTAAATCATAAATGCCACAGTAAGTGTCTTGGAGAATGAGCTATTTTTCACAGATTTTTTTTTTTTTTTTGCTCTTCTTCTTTCATAATTTACAATGTTTGGCTGAAAGCAGGACCACCACAGAAAGAAAACACTGAACATTGGCTCAGACTGGCTTTTTAAAAAAACAAAGAGATTTTAGAGAAGGACAGCGTTTGTAAAATACAGCAGAGCAAATTTCTGGTTAACCAAGACAACAGGGTAATTACAGCTAGAAAAAAACATCAGCTTATATTCTGCATATCAGCATGTCTCAGCATACAATTAAAGGACATATGGGAAAACATTAGGATGTTTAACAGCAGACTGAACCCTCTCTGTCCTCGGCTCTCTGGTTGGGAGTGTTGAGATCGGCCCTCTGATTGTCCACTGAGAGTTGTTTACATTTCCTCAAAAGCTCCATTTAGTTTCCCCTGACAAGGTGGAATAAGTGACTTGGCCATGATGGATGGAGGCACCTGTCCTAATGGTGGCTCAAACTGTGCCCACTAGTGCACGATACATTGATAAATTGACAACAGTTGGGACATGCTCTGCTAGCAGGGAGAATGAGGCTACCAGGACATGCGACTGCTCACCAGACTTCCACGTCAGCACAAGCGACCCTCACAGTGTGGAAGTCCCCAAACAGCTGCAATCCAGTAATGAGTGCTCAGAGGGGGGAGGGGGAGGGGGGATTAATGCTTGATCTTTGTCATTGCCAAAAAAAAGTGAGAAACATCATCAGGTTACATTTTAACTTTGTTGAATCATTTTGTTTGAAGAAGAAAAAAGTGTTTTTTTGTTTTTTTATTAAAAGTTACAGTAGATCAGTCTTTAGGATGCTACATTATAAATATATTAGAGATAAATACAGCCATTAAAACTTCATCAAACTGACCCAAACCCTGACTCAGTGACCTTTCCTGTATCTTAAATGTGTTGTTTGTTTCCCTCTATGAGCTATCCAGCTAGGCCTAGTATGCCTTTAGCTTTAACAAGTCATGACTTTATGACACAAACAAAATTTTAACCATTCGCGAAAAAATATTCAGTCATCCCAAAGATGTATCATTAAGCAGCTTTAATAACTGCTGATATTTACTTAGACTCTCCCTCTCCTATCAATCTCTCTGAACTAACTTCAATAATTTTTTCCTATAAATCATCAACATGTCTATTAGACCCCGTTCATACAAGACTGCTTAAAAAGCCTTTACATGGTCCAAGCTGATCTAGCTAATCATTATTTCTAAAATTCTTGAAAGGCTGGTTGTCAAACAGATATTTGCAGACGAACAGTTTATTTGAAGAGTCTCAGTCAGGATTTATCATAGCACAGAAATGGCACTACTGAAGGTTACTAATGATCTCCTTATGGCCTCTAACAGTGGACTCATATCTGTGCTCGACCTCAGTGTAGCATTTAATAACATTAATAATAACATTTTAATATAAAGACTAGAATACACTGTTGGTATTAAAGGAACTGTACTGTACTGGTCTGAATCACATCTATCTGACAGATTTCAATGGGGAGTCTTCTTCACACACAAGTTGGTCATGCAGCTCCATATGTTCTGTGCTGGGACCAGTGCTTTTTCCCATTATTCATGCTTCACTTTGGTAATATTGTTAGAAAACTCTCCACATTTTCATTGCTATGCCAATGATATCCAGCTGTATCTATGAAGCCACATGATGCAATGATCAGTTACTTAAACCACAGACAGGTCTTAAAAGGCCTAAATTCAGACAAAACTCAGGTTATTATTTTTGGCCCTAAAAATCTCAGAAACATGGGGTCTAACCAGATTCTTACTCTGGATGGCATTACCTTGGCCTCCAGTAACACCTCTGATGATTTTTAATCAGGATATGACCTTCAGTGCACACAAACACACAACTGCTTTCTGTCACCTGTGTGATATTTCTAAAATTAGAAACATCCTGTCCCTAAGTGATGCTGAAAGTCTAATTCATGCATTTATTACTTCTAGGCTGGACTATTGTAATTCATTATTATCAGGCTGTCCTAAAAGCTCCCTGAAAAGCCTTCAGCTGATCCAAAAT
>JASGAU010365605.1:0-10458 GCA_030220045.1 Australoheros facetus
GACCGGTCTCGAGACCAAGACCGATCTCGAGTACTACAACACTACTGTGGTTATATTTATAATTAATCCTTACCTAATGATTCATTAAAAATCTTCCAGTATGTTCCTTATTAACTGTAAATGCATTAGAGAGCTTTTAGAAAGTTTTCTTTTGTTTCTTGTGTTTGTCTTTTAACACCTTTTGCTTCCTATGCTGTGGAAACTTTTAACAAGACGAATAAACTTTGTGAATTTGCTATTTAGCAGGTTTGACTTGGGCTTGCAGTCCACTTCCTATTTTAGCTCACACAGCTAGTACATTGAACTCCCACTTAAATTTAGCTCCCATTTAAATTTAAGCACATCTTCGAAAGACGCAACATACCCCTTTGACAAGTGTAATTTCATTGTGAAAATGATAAATACATTCAAGAAGCCATTCTTAAGGAAGGGAAACAGAGAAAAGCCTGAGGTATGCCAAATTTTACAAGAATTGGACTGAAAATCAGTAACAGTTCTAGTGGAGTGATGAAACCAAATTTGAAATTTTTAGTTCAAATCATCATCAATATGCATGGAGGAGGTCAGGAGAGAGGTACAACAGGGAGTGTCTATGGCCATCTGTAAAACATGGTGGAGGCTCTGTCATGGTTTGGAGTTGGTGTTGGAGATCGTGTCAAAATTAGTGGAATTAAAGTGCCATCAGATTTTGATCCACCATGACAATGATCCCAAACACACTGCCAATGCAGTAAAAACATACTGAGCTACATCATCCACTTGCCACTCTTTATAAGCACAAATTACCAAGATCACTTGCAGTGATGGCTCACACTTGTAATTGAGTGTTATCAGCTGATTATTTAATTTAGCAACTTGCATTTGGTGCACCAACATGAGGAAGCAAGTGGCAGAGTCTAGACACTGGTGGTGGTGAAGATAAAGATGGAGGCTTGGATGGCGCACTGAGTGATTTGGGTGAGGTGGAGAAGGGGAGGAGGTGGGTTGCATGAATGAGCCTTAAAGGAAGAATGACAGGTAAGCAGTGAGATTTAAAGTATGCAAAGTGGAGACTGATTGGCTTGAAGAAAGCGGGCAGAAAGACGACTGGACTAGAGCAATGATGTCAGCTTTGAGTCTGACAGCATGGGAAAGCAGAAGTGATGTGAAGAATAAACCAACAGCCAAATACCCAGGAAAGGACTGAATACAGATTTTCCTTATTGAACTTACGCATAAGCTTCATTATTAGAAATAGGTGTAAAAATGGAGCCTTGAAACATTAGAACTAGTTCATAAAATTTCATCCTCTGTGTTCTCTTGTGTATAACTGTGCAGATCAAAACATGTCTGATCATATGTTTGTGTTGTATGCTTGCCTCAGTTTTACAGATGTTTCCAAGCCCTGTTGCAGTGTGCAGCTCCTCGACGAGGTTCCAGCTTAAAGAGCTCCTCCAAGGTCCCTACCAAGCCTATGAGGGGAGCAGCAGGCACTGGTCCCCGCCGTACTAATGATTTCTTATTTATGGTAGCCTCATTGGGCCAGCCAGCTGCCACAGTTCCCCAACTGGGCCTCTCCTGCGAACCCACTATTGATATCACTAAAGCCCCTTCTTCAGACAATAAACCTGTTGTAGTCTCACTAGTGGCCCATCGTGATGGCTGAGAATTGGTTATATAACCATAAAACACCAAAGTCCCCATCCAAGAGATCAGTGAAAATGAGAGAGGTGGTGTTACTGAGACTTAAAAAGTAGCGGTTCGCCATTCCAGGTGGATTCAACGTGCATTAACTCTGGCCTGCCTATTACAGGTGATGAATCAGTAACAGAGGGCAACCTTGGACTGTCTCTGGACAACATGAGCAACAATCAGAGATGGCAGTAAATCTACATAAGCTGGGAGTTTGCATTTTTTACTGAGAAAACCTTTTTGTTTTTAAGAAAGAAAGTTTGATAAGATGCTCTTATTGCAAGTTCTGGATAAAATACTGTCAGACTGTAATAAAAGAAGAATTGTAGGGATCATTTTGTGCAATATCTCATTCTCTTAAAATGTCATAACAGGAGTTCAGGAGTGCAGAAGGAGGAATATAATAAGTTTGCTTTGATTGCTACTGACAGCAATTACACAGTGAAGTGAGATGGAAGAAAACCAGCCATTTACTATTCCGAGCATTTTGATGTCATTCAGAATGAGTTCACTTTAATAATCTGTGCAGGAGAATTGCTTTCACAGCAGTTGCACCAATAAGAGAAAGTTGTGAAATTACACAAGAATACAACAAATGTAATGCAATAAAAGTACTTAAGAAAGCACAGAGGTGCAGAGTTAAATGGGAGTGGTAGTAACTTAGTGAGAAAACTATAGAGCTGAAGTCTTCAAACCAGCATATCCAGCATTAGTGGAGGTCAAAACAGTTACAAGCAAAACTCCGAACAAGTGCAACAACATCAAAGGCAAAGCTGAGAAGCGTTAAATTGGATAAAGAGAAGGAGCAGCATCAACAATTAAATAGCTTAATTAAAACTTTGTTGTACATGTAGCATTGCTGACATGCTAGTGACATTTGTTTTTTCAGGAAGAGGGACTGTTGTGTAGAAATCCCTGTACACCTCCTTCAGTGATGACAGTGCTTGTGCAGTCTAACATGAAGGAGTTTGGTGGAATACAGTAACCGGCATTGTGAAGTAGGCAGCACTTAGAGCCGGATGTACAGTAGAGAAAAAACTGAAATTGCATACCTCCAATTTTATACGCATGTTGTGTTATGTTATCAGAGACTTTTACATGTACTCGTGTATCTAAACGAAGGCGGTAACATCCTAAAATGTCACCTTTGAAGATTCACATGACTACGAGTTTTTTTTTACTGTTCGTAGGCATGCTGGCTTCAAAGTTTGGACAGGCATCAGTTTGGCTCAAAGTTTTACACAATAATTTTCACAATTTTTGATATATTTATTTTTTCAAGGGCGATTCTGCAGAGGTTTCCAATTCTTGAATAATCATGTCTGACAATGTGAAAGTACTCCAAAGTGACTCCAACACACTTCAGCAACCCGTATGTGTTAAATGGAATGAATTTGGTATATAACTATTTTTTGCTGTGTACTTGTCAGCATCTTGGTTTTTTTTGCTAAGTGGTTTCCCTTCTTGAAATACAAAGACTGCAGTAAAGTTTCTGAAAGTGGTGCATCAAAGCGGTGTTGTCAGTAAATGTTTAATCTGTTTTCTACTGCATACAACACCTATTGGCGATAACATTAAAACCAACAAAAAGAAAAAAATGGGAATACTTAGCCATTTTTTTGTCTAGTGAATTTTAAGCAAGGACAACAAGTAAACCAGCAACAGGGTCAGGAGCACACAAGACTGACTGATAGGAAGTGAAGGCTGGTTCAAGGCTGAGGAATGCATTTTCTTTTCCATTATGTGGACAGCTGAGTGTGTGTGTGTGTGTATTGAAGAGGTGGCAGCAGGATGCAGTATTGGAAGTAGATAGGCAGGTAGAGGTAGTGTGATACTATGGGCAATGTTCTTCTGGGAAACCTTTGGATTTGTGGATTCATGTGGCACATTAAGATGTATCACATACGTAAACACTGTTGCAGACCATGTCCATGCCTTCATGGCAATAATGTTCCCTAAAGACAGTGGCCTCCTTCAGCAAAATATGTCACAATATCAACTGCAAGCACTGTCCAGGAATGTTGGCTAGCATAAGTTCAAGGTTTTGACTTGGTCATGAAATTCCATAGATCTTCATCCAGTGATCAGCCAGTTAAATAAAAACAAAGAAGTAAACAAAAGCAGACCTTAACCCTTTAAAGCCTGAACCACGAAGTGATTGCCAGACAATAAGAATTTTTTTTTTTGAAAATGCAGTGTTTATTGAACTTTCTGAGAATCTTTTTTAAAATATTTGCATATATGAGTTTTAATTTGTGTCATATTTTCTACATTTGGCATTTTTTGCAAATTATTCATTAAAAATGTAATGTGCAATTCATTTCTGNTCACACTGATGATGCAGAAGTCTCAAAAACTCACAAAAATTCAAATATGATACACTAGGCATTAAAGTGTTAAAGGATTTAAAGGATCTGCTGTTGAAGTCTTCATGTCTGACAACCCAGGAGGTCTCGTGGCATTCATGCCTCGACTGCTCAGAGCTGTTTTACCACAAAATTGGACAGTTGTGGCTGATTGATGTACCGTGTGGCATTTTTGTAAATTACTTTTGGCACAAAAACTGTTCTGAATGTGTTGTTTCACAATTCATGTACATGAGTTGATACCAAAGGAAAAAAACAAAACAAAAACATTTTAATATTTTTACATCTAAATATATGTGCAATGCTATAGTCTTACTAAAAAGTATTTTTGAGGCAGAGTGGTCACACATTTTAAGGGTTTGAATTTGATAAGCAGTTTAAAGAAGATGGATGCTTGTAATATCTTATTTATGTACTGTATATGTTAAGATATGATCTGTCAGTGGCTGTTTAGGGGATGTTATCAGTGCATATAGGGCCCTGCAATGTTTTTTTGAAGATTGTTGAAAAGTTATATTCAAACGGAATTGTTAACTGGCTGACTGAATGTTGGATTTATTTTCTCTAAATTAACAGTGAGCTGTCAGTTTATATAACTTATTGCCTATATAACCCATAGCCCTTGGCCAAGAGAGTTATGCTACATTAATTTTGTGGTGAAGGTCTGCACCACAGACTGTGTAGACAGTAAAAAAAAAGAAAGGGTTTATAACCCACTCATAAAACTAACATGAGACGTGAGCTACAGCTGATAAAATCTGCTATTAATGCAGCTCATTTCAGCCTGCTTTCAGCTGAAATCAGTAACCCAGTATTCAAGAAATTATTCTTCTGGGTGGTAAATCTGCCACTGTAACTGTTAACTGAGCTATAGAGGAGGCAATTTTAACTCTTGGAACATCTCTATTCAGGATGCTTTTCAGCATTTAAATCATTGAAAATGACCAATGGGCGAAAAAAAAAAGAAAAGATTTTTACCATAGATTATATATTATGTGAGTCTTGGAGCATAATGTCTGATTAACCAGTTGAATAGGCTCAATGCTAGACTGGAGAGCCTTTGTTCCCAACCTTTTCAGGCTTTGTGTAAAATAAGAGCCAGTCAGTTTTCCTGATAAACAGTGTTTTCTATTACAGCTCTGTAATAATAACAACTTGTTACCAATTCATTACCAAAGTAATTTCCAAGTCATATTCAATTAATTAACTTATATTAATGGTGGTTGTAGCTGAGTAATATTATATTGAAATTTATGTACCTGGGCAACAACAGGCTACAAACTGTGAGTAATAATGTGGAAACAAACATATGCCTATGAAGCAAGAAGTCACTTCTTGAAGAAGTTGCTCATTTTTATCATATTTTACTTATTACAACTCCAATTTGGAAAAAATAAATATTTAAGATTAAGCTTCAGGACTTTTTGTTTTAAATCAGTTTTATAAATGATTTAACTGTCATTACAGATTGTAAAGTTAAAATATATATTTGAATTCACTAATAAACAAAGGCTGCAGCAAACAACCCAAGACCTAATACATTATTGTAAAAGAAGAACATTACAGAAAAGGTAAAAATGATGAGTTTAAAAGAGACCGCTATTAAAAAAGTGTCACAGCCAGTGTCCAAAGCTCAGTGGACCCAAGTGCAGACACGAAACATATACAGACAGTTTATTTGAAACAGGTAATTGGAGGAACAAGGATAATTCTTTTATCAAATGGTATTCCAGAGAGTCCTTCAGGGAACACAGTCCAGATCTCTGCAGATTCTGGGGAGGCATTGAACATGAATGGAGGGGTTGTTCTAGGCAGTGCGTCAGCCTCCAGCTCCGCCCTGCAGAGGAGAAGAAACCAGCCTGCCAGCCTCATGAAACAAAGGGGGGAGAGAGAGAGAGAGAGCGAGAGAGAGAGAGAGAGAGAGAGAGAGAGAGAGAGAGACCTGATCACAACAATAACAAACAGATATGTGACAGTACACCCCCTCAACAGTTGCCTCCTGGTAGCTGTCCAGCCTCATTCTGATCCCGGATCCTTCCCGGATCCGGGAAGGATCAAGGACAAAGGACTGAGAAACCCAGGACTGCTCCTCAGGACCGTACCCCTCCCAGTCCACCAGATCCTTTCAACCCCCCAGTCCCGACATCTGGCGTCCACATTCCTGTGGACCGAGTAAGTCAGATGACCATCCACAAGCCAGGCAGCAGGAGAAAGGCTGGAGGGCACAACAATCTAGCACAAACAGGTTTAATCTGAGAAACATGAAAAACAGGGTCAACAGCTTCAACCTGACTGTCACAGGGCTAATTACTTCCTCGATGTCATATGGCCCGATGAAAAGAGAAGCAAGTTTTCTGGACAATGACCTTAGAGGAATGTCTTTAGGTGACAGCCAAACTTTTGACCCTGGGCATATTGTGGAGCGGGAATGCTCCGTCGGTCCGCGTACTGACAAGTTCAGTCCTGGGTGTGAAGGAGTGTCTGTCTGGTATGTTCCTTTGTTTTTCAAATGGTTTGGTTAAGTCCTCTAAAATTAATGCAGGGTCTGAGGGTGCCATCCATCTTGGGCACAAGAAAGAACCCCACCTTAACTGGAGAGGAAGAGGATGTACAGTAATATTTCCTGACACCAATCGGTCCATTATGAACCTTTCCATTGCCTCCTTTTCTGGCCCGGAAAGGTTGCACTATTTTTTTTTAACAAGGTAAACAGATTAAGAACAATTTCCGTTTTACAACTGCGGCCTGGCAGCTGACTGGTGTGAAGCAGAGCTCCGAGGAGGAGGTGAATAGCACAGTTATACGGTCAATGTGGGGGAAGCAAGAGTGCTTGCTCCTAACTGAAAGCCAAATGTAAATTGTGATACTCCAGACTCTGGAATGAATGTACACAGTTGAATTGTGCAATGTGGGTAAATGCAGTCATGCAAGACAAACTAATATGTGTTATAGATTAAATTTAAATTAAATTAAAATATACTTTATCCTAAAAGCACAAAATATGTAATAATAATGATTTAAATAATAATATAAAATAAATATGTGCTTTGCATTTTTATTGTGGGTAGATCCTTTTGGCTTGGTCATCCTGTAAGTAGATCGCAAGCTGAAAAAGTGTGGGCACCCCTGCTCAAGAGGAATGGAAGACAGGTCTAGGGCATATTCTTTGGTAAGTCATGTTTTAGCCCCACCCCCCTACCCCCAGTGGCACTACTGACCTCAAACAATTAGCTAAACAAAATAAACTCCAGCTTTCAACTCTCCCTTCAGCCCAGTTAATATGAGGGTTGTGTGTGTTTAACCATTTAACAGCAGGCGATCACCGTCGATGCACCTGTTACCTGCACTTATTTGCCATGAACAGCTGGTTAACGCCAAGCATATCACTGCTGACACATCTGATCAAACGCATTTTGAATTACCGTAATAACATGACCGTTTGTCCTATCGGAAAAATTCAAACGGTTTCTGAAAGCTGAGAAATTGCACTTCACATCCAACATAGGGTTATTACTGTAATTATTGCCGGAAATCCACAAATGGCGGCACTTTTGAAGTTAACAGGCCAGCTGGTGGGCACGTGGTAAATAAAGGGTTAAAATTTTGCTCAGCACCAGAGTCCACTAAGGCTTGCAAAGAAAATGTGACTTGGTTAATGCAAAAAGTTATAAGCAATAATAATCAGGGAAGAGAGTCTTGTTGAGCCCCACCCACCACGATCCCTGAATTAAAATAAAAGCAATAAAGCAATAAAAGCACAGCCTTTGTTACCATTACACTGCTATACTATTGCTAATTGGTTTTGCTTCATATGCATACATTTGTTTCCAAATTATTGCTCCCAGCTTCTGGCCTGTTATTATCCAGTTACATGAATGTCAAAGTAATATTACTCAGCTACAACCACTGCTGATAAAAGAGACTTACTAGACTATTTCTTTGGTAATTAACTAGTAATAACTTGCTATTTAGGGTGGCTGTAGCTCAGGAGGTAGAGCGGGTCAACCTACTGATCGGAAGGTCGGCAGTTCGATTCCTGGCTACTCCAGACTACATGCCAATGTATCCTTGGGCAAGATGCTTCACCCCAAGTTGCTCTCCGACGCAAGCGTTGGAGCGTGAATGCTAGATAATAAAAGCACTTAGCTTACTTAATCATGGAAGTGCTTGTATGAATGGGTGTGAATGGGTGAATGCAAACATGTTGTATAAGCGCTTTGAGTGCTCAAACAGAGTAGAAAAGCGCTATATAAGAACTAGTCCATTTATTATTACCTTCTTTTCCCTACCTTATTACCGCAGTATTACCACATTATTACTAATTTACAATAGAAAATGCTACCCAGTCACCCACTAAAGGCCTGCATTAATTTTTTTCCCTTTATTGCTTTTTTGGTACTTCTCCATGTGTCTCTAACTTTCTGCCAAGCATGTTGCATGTTGACTCCTTCATTTATAGAGCAAAGTGAAAACAGATGGAATTGGAGAAAAGTTGAGTCCTTTCCCAACACAAGATTTACCCCTTAATGTATCAAAATTATATGAATTCATCTTAAAATATAATGAATGAGAGTTTGTGACTCTATTGTCAACAACACTACTGCAGCCTGAAACTGAGCATGTTGGGGCGCCTGGGTGGCTTAGTGGTGAAGCTGGCGACCACATACGTATGCCGCATTGTGGTGTGGGTGGCGCGGGTTCACGTCCCGGCCCGTCGCCAACTTGCCCGGGTATCTTTCCCCCATTTCCTGTCTCTCTCCACTGTCACAAAATAAAAAGCTGCTGTGGCCAAAACTGTAAAAAAAAAAATAAGAAACTGAGCATGTCATTGTGATTTATTCATTGTTTAGTAGCCTTTTGTTGTCTTGACAAAACTGCAATGTTCAATTCAACTTTGTCCATGAAAAAGACCCAATCAGGACTGCAGTTAGCAAGAGTAATTACAGCTCTGGCAAATAAATGCTAAAATGTTCAGAATAATATGTTGTTAGGCGCACCTTTTCAGCTGCTGATCCACACAAATATCTACTTAGCCAGTCACATGGCAGCAACGCAATGCATTTAGGTATGTAGACATGGTCGAGACAACCTCCTGAAGTTCAAACCAAGCATTAGAATTGGAAGAAAGGTGATTTAAGTAACTTTGAATATGGCATGGTTGTTGGTGGTCTGAGGATTTCAGAAACTGCTGATCTACTGGGATTTTCTCTCAGAACTATCTCTAGGGTTCTCTGGGTGAAAACGATAGGAAGGCAACAGTTAACTCAACCAAGGTATGCATCAGAATTCCCAACACATCAAACCTTGAAGAAGAGCTACAGCAACAGAAGACCACACCAGGTGTCTCTCCTGTCAGCTAAAAATAGGAAACTAAAACTACAAATCACACAGACTCATCAAAATAGAACAGAAGATTGGAAAAATGCTGTCTGGTCTAATGATCCTTGATTTCTGCTGAAACATTCAGATGGTAGTTCAGAATTTAGTGTAAACAACATGAAAACATGAATCCATCCTGCTTTGCATGAACACTTCAGACTAATGGTGATGGGGTAATGATGTGGGGGGGTATTTTTATGGAACACGTTGGGCCCCTTGCTGCAGGTTTGTCATCTGCACATCCATGATGCATTTTGTCTTAGTTTTTGTTAAATAAATTATGAAATGCAATAATATGACATATGATATTGTTCATTCAAGGTTTTATTTACATCATTTTAAGACCTGCTAAGGGCCAGATTATTTTTTTTATGATATCCTGACACATAAAAACCTAAAAAGAAAGAGATTACACTTTGTTTTTCACATGATTGTAGCTTCAGATAATTTCTCTATTGACCAACTAACCATCTCTGGACACTACAATGATAACACATGTTAAAATAAATTAGACATTTCCCAACAAGAGAACAGTTGATAGATCTGATACTGATGGTTTCTGAAGCACAGGTAATGTTTGTCTTTGATTCCTGCCACGCTAGCCAGACTAAAGCAATTGTAGTATCTGGCAGGCTGCCCGGTGACCAGTGGCCCGAGCCAGCTCTCTGATGACAAAACACACTGTAAATGAGTGCAGACAGCCCAGGGGATTCCACGGATAATTGATTAATAAAGTCCACTGTCACATGAAACCACCCACCATGACTTTTCTCACAGGCTTCCCAAATTAGATCTTTGACCACCCGTAGGACAGACCTAAATAAAGTCAGCCAGTATCAATGAATTTAACTTTCCTTTTGCTAACTGATGCTAATTATATTATGTTTCCAAGCTGATAGGGTCGTTCTCTCCGAATCAGAAGTGGAAGACTGAAGTCTGTCTGAAGCAGTGTTAATTTCGTTGACGAAATATTTTCGTCATAGTTTTCGTCGACGACCCTTTTTTTCATGACGACAACGAGACGATAACTAAATAAAAACTA